>JASDQU010259478.1:0-15669 GCA_032191745.1 Picea mariana
GTTGGATTTTGCTTGGAATTATTAGTTTGGGTGGAGTGTCTTTGAGTTTTGCCTTTGTCAAGATAGACTGTGAATATTATCAGATCTGTGCTCTCAAAATTCTTGGAATGGAAGTGTGTGGGGAATGAAGGATAGTTGGAAGGGATCTTATGACATCAAGGCCATGGTTGTAATCTCTCTTTCACATTTAATATGATACAATAATATGATTCTTTCCTATAAAGCTTGTTGTCTTTTATTGTATGATTCTTTGATCACATACATAGGTTTATATTGAGTTTATGCTATTACTATCATTTTGGTTGGTTGTGTTCTTTTGTAGGTTCATCATTGTATGAGAATTGGAATGGAGCTAGGATGGCGATGGTGAGAGGAAGCGGCATTTAAATGGTATGTTACCCATCCCTCTTTAGTTAGTAAATTCAATATTTAAAACTCAAGGAAAGCGTCATGTTTTGGTGTGTTTTGTTCTAGATCTAGGTGGATCTAGGGAGATCAGTTAGTGTCCGCACCTACCGATTTATCCAATAACAATGACCAATACAAAGTGGATCTATGTAATAATATATGTGTCAATGTTCAAAAGAAACTTTGTCGCAACCTGGGAAAATTACAGATAAGAGTGATGACTCAACCCAGGGTCTTCTTACCGATCCCGATGTAGTATGAATATAACCATTTGAATAGATGTCCTGATGTTGAACATGGCAGAAACAACTTGATTACCGGTTGATGATGTAAATCGTTAACAAGTGTGAGGGAAATCACCATTGATGTCAATGATTCCCAAGGTACTCTAGTACATTCCAACGAATGTGAATGGATGAGTTGAAGTCGAACTTCCGTGGAATCATCCAATCAAAGGTAAATGATGTAAACCCATTTTCGAACATAAGGAGGCTTGCCATTGAGGCATGTAGGTCCCAAGGTACTAACTAGTTTCTACGTCTAGCTCCTGGATAATGTGTTGAAGTCAACAGGAATAGAATCATCGACGGATGGCCTTGGTGTATCCCCCATCAACGACATGAAACTAACATAGAGATGTAATTGGTGGATTAAATGAAAATGGACTGACACGGGTATTGAAACAGGAATTTGTGATGGTTGACTCTTGAGGTAGATACTTCCCTTGAACACTTAGGCATGACAACAGAAACTCGACGAGGACCAAAACTTGATAATGCAATGGATACTGTGACTTTCGTTGAGTGAACCAAAGGAGTAAAGAAACTCACAGAATTTGTTCAGTGCAGAGGTTCATCGAATATAAAATGCGCGCAAAGATAAAATTTTGTGTTCAAGGGCCACTGTAAGAATTACTGGTAATGTTATCAAAAACTGTTTGGCTTGCTTCCTTCAATTTTTCCCCCATCCAGATAGACGAGTACCTCTTTTTAGTTTAAAGAGCTTGAGGAGAGTAACACATGCTCAATATAACTCACCTTCGATAAGTCCCTCTTTATTTGTTTAATGAACTGGAGGAAGTAAGGGTTCGATCCCATATGGGCCCTTCAATGTATGATCGTTTAACAAATCCAAAGAAGGTAAAATCGGTGGTTTTTCATATTTAGAGAGTCTGAAAATGACTTAAAGATGACTCTAGTGTGGTCCTTTTTCGTAATGTTAGTCTTGTGAGGCCGAAAAAGAGATAAATTATCACTAGAAAGACACCCTTTCAAACCTTTTAACGAGTGGGAAAGGAAGCAAGATCACTCGGCAATATTTTCACGTTTAGAGAGTTTGAAAAGTGATTAAAGATGACTCCAAGGGGTTCATGTTTCGTGTATCCATGTGGGTCCGAAAAAGAGATAAAATTTTACCCAACGCGTTCTTATGTGTTTGAGCTTGAGAATGAACTAAGACTATGCTCGTGAATGTGACAAGATGAAAAAATGAACAAAACTACTCTAAAACCTTCCATTAATGTCAAAAATGCATTCCAGGGGATTAATAAGGCCTCCAAAATATTTTCAAAACCCAAAAATAGCTATATCTTAGGAAAAAATGAAATTTATAATAGTAAAATAGGGTAAAAATATCATTTCCCATTTCATTTGAGAAAAGATTTGTAGCAGTGGAGAATTTGTGTTTTGGAGGTGAATCTTGCATTGTTCGGTGTTGGAGCTATGGTCAACCATTTTCCTCACCATTTGGACCAGGTTAGTGCTCTTCTTCCTTTATTTCATTTTTACAGTTTAAAATTCATTTTTAGGCAATGATTGGGTGCAAAACTTGATGCCCTGGGTTGTCTCAAGTGCCCAAAAAGGCTCGACGCTCCTCTAGATTTAGTGGGGGAGAGATTAACATTTGTTAAAGTGCCCCTACAAGCTATTGAAATGTGTGCCAACACACTGGTGTAGTGGTGGAGAGGGCATTGCCCGAAAACATAAGAACAAATTTCACAAAACTGCTAGCACTTTCTGAAATCATGAATGGTATGCGTTATGATTTTCCAAAGCATCCTGGTGAATACTCTAGGGATCTATTGGTGCACTAATGTTCATATGAAAGGCATTGGCATCATAGAAAAAGAAAACATTTTTTTTTAAGTTCTTCAAAATGAAAAAAATGAAGAAAGAGATTCTTCTTCTCGAGCATATGATCGGGCTATGGAACGTCGTGGAACAAGGGTTCCAAATTGGAATGCATATTCTCACCATTGAGTTGGAATATGTATACTTCCTAACTAACCTATCGAAAATATGGGCTCTCGTAATTTTACCCAGACAGAGGGCATTTCCTCCGGCTGTGGATAAGTACCTGGAAAACCATTGTGTCCCAAGAGCGAGACTAGTGGGAGATAGAATCACAATCAAAGATATCAGGGACCTACCTCTTTGGTCCAGTATGTTTTTCATTATGGGTATAGCGGGAAGTACCAACATGCACCTAGTTTCAATATCATAGGTGGCCTATGGTTTACAGTGTCTAGAGCCAACACTGTTTAACTGGAGTGTAGGGTTCTTTCAGAATGTGAACGAGCAGATTACGAGATGCAGAGAAGGGAAACAAAAGCAGTTCGGGTATGGTTCATTCTTCGTTTCATTCTTCTTATAAATCATTCCTTAGATGCAACCTCAAATTTCATTAGTAGTACGACCAGTGGGAGAACCACGTATGGAACGATGGACTAACCTGTCTCTGAGACTAGGCTCAGATTCAAAGTTCAAATTCACCGATGATTTCTTCGCTTGGCTTGGATGTCAATTGATCGTGATAGAAGATTTTCCATACGCCAGAGTGGATTTCTGGGGAAGCATGGACATGGTCCTTCCAGATGGGGTGGACTAGGATGCGTCAAGTAAGAAACCAAAAAATATCTTGTCAAGTGTGTTTTATTTATTATTTTAAACTTATATTATTATTTTTTTGGGTACATAAGACAGTTTCTAACGGATGCATCATTTCATCATGCAAACAAGGGAGAAACATGTCCGATGGATATACTGACATTTGGGAACCAAGAGAATGCTCAGGTAGTAGTAGTGACAAGGGGTCTCCAAGAGGTGGAGACAAACCTCTGTGGTCTTATGACGGGTATTCCTCCTCTTGAGAGGGAGAACATACCCTTGCACTTGCAGAGACACAAAGTGGCAGTCCCTGAGAGTATTAAATCTTTACTAAGATGAGTAACTCGTGCGGTGATGGGCTACTTGGATCACAATGTGATGCGGGAGGACTAGGACCTCACTGATGTTTTTTTTTTTGTATAGTCTTTATGACGATGTTATGGGCACGAGGACCCAACATTTTTCCCTTCTATGTACTTTTTTTTTGTAAACAAACATTTTCAGTCACGCTGTATATATATATACATTTCCGATTTTTTACAGTGCCAAGTGATTTGCAAATAACGATGTCTTTTATGTCATGTGTTTTAATTTACATGATGATATGTGATGTGATTTATTTCCTTTATGAAAACTTATCTATGTGAGAGATACCTATCCATGATGTAATTAGCTAACAAATCCAAAATGGTATTGAGTTCTCTTGGTATGTGTCTGTATTCTATAAAATCAAACATTTGTTCAAGACGATGAACTCGTAAGTGGAGACGTCGTAGGATAGGATTGTGAATAGCGTAGATTCGATTAATTTGACAGACCATGAGTTGGAAGTCTAGGTTGACGATCATGTGAGAAATTCCTAGGGAGGAGGCTTTGGTTAAAAGTCCGATGACAACATGATATTCTGCCATGTTGTTAGTTGTCGATCCTAAGCAAATACCTTCGAAACTCACCAACTCATCAGAGTGGTAAATGACCCAAGCTGCAGAAGCAACATTCTGGGTGGGTCGACTAGCGCCATCCACAAGCTCGACAAAGATAGGAAATGAACATGTCATCTGCGCATGAAACACAAGACATAGTATAAGTGGCTAAGGAAAAAACTCGAGCACGCAAAAGAAAAATACACACTAAACTAAAAATACAATAGTGTACAAAGAACATATGGTAGATGTCCTATGCATAGTAATTCTTAAGGTAAAGTCCGTTCCGGGGCTCACCCAGGGAGATTCCATCGTAGTCAACTATTTTGTAGGCGCCTCTATGTAGAACACGTTTCATGATGTAAGGACCATGCCATAGAGGTTCTAACTTCCATGTCCCTAACTTATCATGAGCCTGGTCATAAACGAGGACTAGGTCTCTGTCTGCAAAAGCGCGAGGATGGACGGATTTGTCATATTGATTATTGATTCAATTTTGATACGTCTCGTTAACAAGAGCGACATCACAACGTGTTTCATCCAACCTAGTCAAGTGTAAAAAACATTATTCTTCAGCAGAAGTGTGGGGCAGGAGTTCTACTTTGAGTTTCAGCGAGGGAATTTCGCACTCGATTGGAAAAAAAACTTCTATGCCATATACTAGCTGGAAGGGAGTGAATCCTGTAGCAGTTTTTACTAAGGTCCGATAATCCCAGAGAGCGGATAAAAGTTGTAAGTGCCAAGATTTCTTATTTTACCCTACCATCCGTTGGATCATGGTTTTAAGGACCTTGTTGATATCTTCAACTTTTTCATTACTTGAGGATAGTACAGGGATGAGTTCTCATGGCGAAAAACCAACTTGGCATGCAACTCACTCATTATCTGGTTCTGAAAGTCTGAACCATGATTAGTGACAATGGCGTGTGGAACACCAAAAGGAGTGATGATGTGGTTAAAAAAGAAAAGAGTTGCAGTACAACCATCATTCAAAAAGGTAGGCATAGCCTCAGCCCATTTTGTAAAGTAATCGACGATGACGATTATATAACCATGCCCCCCGGCTGATATAGGATTACACTACATGAAATCAATGCCCCATTTGGCAAAGGGGCCAATGGAAATAACGGGATGCAGCGTAGCAGGGTAAATCTAGGATAGCTCTAATATTTAAGTGATCCACTTGAATCTTGTCCTTGGAGACAATAAAGCCAAGGAGTCGGCCTAATTTGACAACAAAAATACATTTATGTGGGTTCAAATGAATACGGTAGAACTGAAATCAAATAAAGATCGATCGTAGATGAGCAAAATGGTCCGATCAACTGGATGAGTGGGTAGATAAGTCGTCGAGGTAAGGTTCCGCAATATGTTTGATATCATGGAAAGAATATGAAATGGCTTGTTGGAATGTAGCACCAACATTTTTAAGGCCAAATGGTAGTTTCCGATAGGTGAAATTTCCCCATGGGCAGATGAAGGTTGTCTTATGTTGATCAGCAGGTAAAATGTCAATCTAGTTATACCCTGAGAAACCATCTATAAAAGAGAAAATTACTCTACCAACACATTTATCAATAATCTGGTCGATGAAGGGCATAGGCTAGTTGTCTTTCAGAAAATCCTTATTGAGATCCCTATATTCAACGCAGACACGAATGGTCCCTTGCTTCTTAGTGACCAGAACAATGTTTGAAACCCATTCCGTCAAGGGGATAGGATAAATGAAGCAGGATTTCAATAACTTTTCAACTTCTACCATAATGGCCGCAGTCTTTTTAGGATGGACCGGGTGGAGTTTCTGTCGAACATGTTTGACACCTGGGTAGGTTTTAATCTCATGCACAATGATTGATGGATCGATCCCTGGAATCTCTTCATAGCTCCAAGCGAAGACATCATGAAATTATTTAAATAAAGTGGTATAAGAGACTGCTTCCTCGAGTGAACAATTATCACCGAGGTTGATGTTTTCCACAACACCTTCCATTATCAAAATGTCGATAAAGATCATAGATGAAATTTTTCCCAAATTCCCCTCAGAAAGAGTATCTTGTGTGAGGATGGGAGATTATGGAAAATCGACAACATCAGGAGGGAAGACAAAGTGTATGTCTTCTTGAATTTCTTCGAGAGGTGGATGAAAAGAGGATAGATGATGGATATCATCCCAAGGTACGTTGTCGATGCTAAGTATTTCCATTATAGATTCATCAGAAGGAAAAATTTGGGAAATGTAGTCGAACACAAACGTCAAGGAATTTAACCACGGTGGCATCGAGTAACTGTCGGGTGCCAAGAGATGTTGGTCATCCGAGGAGGGAGAGGAAGATTGGATAGCAACGTATGAGATTTCGACTGGACTAAGTGGCATGGTGTCACCTAGTGCATCGAATTCCAACGGACTAGGTACAATCGAAGGGTCAGATGATTCCAAGGATTGGTAAACCGTAGTTGAAATCATATTGATTGTGGAAACATGATGTGTGGTGGGTGGAAGTGGTGTAGGGAAGGTACCCATAAGGATAGAGTCTTTCAACAAGACAACACCAATGCTTTCATACGTGATATTTTGATCTCCCAAGAATGGAATATTATTGGTAGAGGGAGCGCAAGCATCGGGTGTATAGAAATCTAACTGGTCAACAATGGAAATATTTCCATAATGAGGAAATTGTATGCATTGAAATACCGACGAAGCAACGACATTCATAGCATAAAACCAAATTCTTCCAAGTAATAGGTTGTAATCGAGAGGAGCATCAACCACCTCAACATCAACAGTAACAGTTTTGTCGCCTAACTGAACGTCTAAGGACTGTAATAGTTTGTGAGGATGAAAACCTCTCCCATCGAATGCGTGCAAAATCATTGGGGATTTGCTAAGTGCGGGTGATTTCAATCTTTTCCAATAGGCTAAAGACATGACACAGGTAGAAGCTCCCTCATCCAAAATAGTTTGGTGAATTTGTTGATTGTGAAAAACAACATCAACTTGGAAAGCAAGTTGGTGAGAGAGTCGAGATGTAAAATTATCCAAGTTAAATATGATATTGTTGGATGACTCAGGATCAAAAGCACCAATAGTAGCCAAGATCATTGTACGTTGACTGGGGCAATGTTATATAACTTCTAATGCAGACATAGCACATGGTGCTTGAGCTAAATCTTCAACAATGTTGTAGTTCTTGGCAGCACGTGAACTCAGATTAAAGGTAGATTTATGGATAGTGCTCTTAGGAGGGCGTAATATGGAGTCGAACATAGGTTTCTTGATCTGAAGTGATCCAGATAGAGGATTGACAGATGGAGGGATAACAGAGGATGGTGATGGATCCAGTAAAGTACTGTTAGTGACCTTTCCTTTGTCAAGTTTAACTGGTGTGTCGTATGTCATAGAATAGGCGGTTAAATCAATCCCGTTAAATAGATATATATGGGCACTTGTCGAGGCTTCATCATGAGAAGGGTGGTTGGAACTGCCCCCTGGAGAGGGGGTTTGAGCAACCATAGATTGCTACTAAGGAAAAGGTTGAGTAAGCATAACGAGTTGGGAATTCCCCTTGAAAAGTTTGGTTGCTTCATCACGATGTGGATAGTCTCGAGTGTAGTGATTGTCACCACAAATAAGATACGGAAAACTCGATTTCCGTTGTGGCTGATTTTCGTTAACAGGTGGTGGGTTTTGAGATTTAGTTTGTTCATTATTATTATTATTTTTGTTTTTGTTCTTTGTCTTTTTCTTACCTCTGGATTGTTGTGAAGGGGCAGACTGAACTGCATTCACCTCATAGATTTGAGTATGAGAGGAGGTAGAGGAGGGTGTGGTCGAACTAGGAGTGGATGTGGAAGTAGATCGAGGTGAAGCTTCAGTCGACTGGGATGCAGTTTGAGTCTTGATGGAACCAATAACGCCATCCACATGCGATGAGGATGAAGGTTTGGATGCATCGTTAGTGGCACGGGTAGCATTTGGAATAAACTCATATAAAGTACCAGACTGTGAATAAACCGAATATAAGTATTGAGCCCAATAAATGGCCTCTTCCTCGGTGACTAGACCACCCATGGTGGCATCATGAGCGATTGGGGGTAACAGTGATTTAGTAAACCATTCCGCCAATAATTGGTTAGGAATGACTGCTTTGATCAACCTTCATCGTTGTCTCCACTCATGAATATGATTAGAGATATGCACAAATTTTGTCTGACGAAGGGAGGTCAAGAGTTCGGTACCCATCTCGTATCAAATGGGTAGTTGAAAGTGTGTGAGAAAGGACATGGAAAGCCATTGGAAGTCTTGGAAAGAACCACATGGAAGTTCAATATACCACTTGGCTATGGAGCCCTTAAGTGTTCGCTGGAAAATACACAAATGTATAGAATCGTCCATTAAGGATTTTGATGAATGCCACAAATGAAAGTCATCACATGGTTATTTGGGTATTCTCCAGGTTTACCAACAAATTTTGGAATATCAAAAGGTAATTTAGCAGGGATGACTGGCCAAAAAGAATAATACGATATAGGATCATTGGTTAACCAAGACAAATCTGGAAGATATAGAGTCGCAAGAAATGGTAGCTATCAGTTAATGTGAGGATTATACTGGTGTGGCATGGGAACACCAGTAGGACCGTAAACTGGGTTAGGTGGATAATTATATCTAGTAGGTCATCCTACATTCAGTTGTGGTTGACCAGAATAAACATGATTTGAGGATGGTTCAGAAACATGTGGATATGGAGGATAACCTGATGGGTTTTGAGGATTATAAGTCAGTTGTTGGGTTTTCCCATAAGGTGGATAGACATTTTCTCCATAAGGAGGATAAGGGTGTTGTTTTCCTTGAGGATGTTTCCTCACAAGGAATAGTGGATTTGCTGTAAAAGGAATGTGCCAAGGATTCAGTGTCACATTCTGCCCATATGATAGGTTAGGGATTCCAGTCTGAGATTTCCCCCCAAGCTGAGATTGTGTCCCCATTTGAGTTTAAATCCAAAATGGAGGTTTCCCCCCAGTGTGAGGTTGATTGCCCAGAGGGATTTGGAAACCAGAAAATGAATGACCGGAGGCTCCAACTAGATTAGAGCCACCAATAGCAGATCCTCCAAACAAAGGTGTAGGGATAGAACCTCCAGGTGTAACCTGGGTAGTGTTGGTAATGGAAGGATTCAAAGCTCTATACCCAAGTGGGACTGATGAATTTGGTCTAAGTGGTGTTCCAATCGGAGCCTAGGATGGTGTCACATTTCTGGTGGGGATTGTGGCAACATGCGGGACCATGGTAGAATGAGCCATCTGGATACTAGGGTTCGAGTGAGAACCAATCAACAATTGGTCTGCAATGGTGATGAAATTACTAGTCGTACCAGTAAAGTGATTTAAAGATACCATATAACTAACAGACATCTCGAGCACTTGTGATTCCATGGGTTGATCAAGATTTGCTCCTAGGTTACCGTATAGATCACAGACTATCAAAGGGACAGAACCAAATCCATAGGTTCCAACAGTGCAGTCACCAATTTTTGTTACAGACAAATCCCCTTATGGACAAGTGGATTCTCTCTTGGATACTAAAACCCTATGACCAACATAGAAAAGTGTTATTATGGACACTAACTTTCCTTTTCATAAAGCTAAACTATCCAAAGAAGAAGAAGTAAGAATATTAAATACCTTTTTATCGACATTTGTCCTTGCTCGATCGAGGATGATCTTGATCTCCAAGTTCTTCATAAGGTCCTGCAATATAATGAGAAACAACAACGATACATACTTCCTACTCTACCATGATTAGATTCATAATGAATCTATGAAATAAACAAGTTCATGAAACATGCAAAAACTTTAAAGGAAACAAGCCAAGCATAGATTTATATTAATGAAAACAAAGTGATATGCTTACAACCATGGATGTAGGTGCAACAACTTCACCAAGATCTCTTTGTCCAGACCCTTGCTCAAATAATTCACACAGAATGTTGATACTTCAATGATAACTCCCTTATGAGATCATAAGTTTGATACTTAACAATGTCTCTCCTTTCACCATGAAGGGGCCTCCTTATATAGGCTTGGAGAGGCCTAACCACTTAAGAGATTCTTTGGATAAGTTGAGGACTCTTATCCTTTAGTTATGGATCTTCCCTAATATCGAGCCTTGACCTCATATCCGAATCCAACCAACTCCAGTTATGAAGGGATTCTTCCCTGATTTCTCTGAACAGTCCAAAGATTCACTCAAAAAAGGACAATGCTCCATCAGAATGGGGCATGGAGTGTTGGAACGCTCCCCCAAAATAGGTCACAGAGCATTGGCACTCCCTGACAGTGTATAGGGGAGCATTGCCTTCCAAAATTGGGTTTTTAGTGGTTTTCTCAGCGACAAAAGACTTGTACTCTTTGTCAAATGACTTCTCCTCTTCATAACCAGTATTTTAAGGTGTCTTGTAAGTGTTCTTGATAATGTTGTCCTAGACACAACATAGACTAGATGATTGTATGATATTTGTGACACGTGTGGGAGAAATGGGACACTTGCGACATTTGGTAATGATGACACTAGGCCATCATCGTAATGAGTAATTTTGACTTGTAACAAAAGGAGGTCAAGAGTTCGGTACCTGTCTCGTATCGAATGGGTAGTTTAAAGTGTGTGAGAAAGGACATGGAAAGGGAGTTTAAGCCTTGGAAAGAACCACGTGGCAGTTCAATATACCACTTGGCTACAGAGCCCTTAAGTGTTTGTTGGAAAAGACACAAATGTATAGAATTGTCCATTAAGGAGTTTGATGAACACCACAAATGGAAAGTCATATCATGGTTATTTGGGTCTTCTCTAGGTTTACCATCAAATTTTGGAATATCAGAAGGTAATTTAGCATGGATGATTGGCCAAAACAGATAATGCAATATCGGATCATTGGTTAACGGAGACAAATCTGGAAGATCCAGAGTCACGAGAAACGGTAGATATCGGTTAACATGAGGATGATACTGGTGTGGAATGGGAACACTAGTAGGACCGTAAACAAGGTTAGGTGGATAATTATATCCAGTAGGTCCTCCTACATTCAGTTGTGGTTGACCAGAATAAACAGGTTTTGAGGATGGTTGAGAAATATGTGGATATGGAGGATAACCCGATGGGTTCTGAGGATTATAAGTCAGTTGTTGGGTTTTACCATAAGGTGGATAGATATTTTTTCCATAAGGAGGATAAGGTTTTTGTTGTCCTTGAGGATGTTTCCCCCCAAGGAATAATGGATTTCCCGAAAAAGGAATGTGCCAAGGATTTGGTGTCACATTCTGCCCATATGATAGGTTAGGGATTCCAGTCTAAGATTTCCCCCCAAGATGAGATTGTGTCCCCATTTGAGTTTCACTTCCAAATGGAGGTTTCCCCCCAGCATGAGGTTCAGTGCCTAGGGGGATCTGGAAACCATAAAATGAATGACTAGAGGCTCCATCCGGATTAGAGCCACCAAGGCCAGTTCCTCCAAACAAAGGTGTAGGGATAGAACCTCCAAGTGTAACCTGGGTAGTGTTGGTAATGGAAGGATTCAAATCTCTGTACCCAAGTGGGATGGACATATTTGGTCTAAGTGGTGTTCCAATCGGAGCCTAGGATGGTGTCACATTTTCGGTGGGGATTGTGGAAACATGTTGGACCATGGTAGAATGGGCCATCTAGATACTAGGGTTCGAGTGAGAACCAATCAACAATTGGTCTGCAACAGTGATGACATGACTGGTCGTATCAGTAAAGTGATTTAAAGGTACCGTATAAATAACAGACATCTCGGGCACTTGTGATGACATGGGTTGATCAGGATTCGCTCCTAGGTTACCATATATATCATAGACTATCAAAGGGACATAATGAAATACATAGGTTCCAACAGTATGAGTCGGGGTCCTAAATGATTCACTTTGGAAAAAGAGATCCTCTACTCCAGATCCTGTGTGGGGCCCGGTGGATACCTTAGTTTCCTCAATAACAAAAACCTCTCTAGATGAGTTCACCCGCATCATATGCGTTTCTTGCCTAATACTCAAGGCTGGGTTGATTCGAAAGGATTCCAAAGAATCAAAAACAATTCAGAACTATTCTAGAGAGTGTGTGCTTCCAACCTCAGAGCCTATTTTGTTATGAGCCTCAGGAGGGCCTTCTGAAGAGTTGGGAAGCAAAGTTAGATAACCCTCGGGATCCTCCAAGGGTAACCCTTGCATCCTATATGAATGGTGAAGGCCTATGTTGCTTGAGCTAAGTAACGAAAGAAAAAATAAATCTATGGCCGACTAACAAAAATAAACAGCATACACTAAAATATCTAGGAATCAAACCAAGCAAACAAAACCTTCTCTCGATGACCGTACTAGTTGGTGATGAAATCCAACGTCGTGTGATCAAGTCAAGAAGGGGATACGATATGGTGGAATAGTTACGATGGAGAACTGCTTAACAGACTTACGCCTTGGTGCAAGCTTCCACACAATAATTGTGGGTTTACCCTCCAAGGAGCCCGAGTGAGTTTAAACAACTTCTGTTTCAGGTACAGTGAGACTTCCCTTCACCATCACCTTATGTAATTACCTAATGATTATGGCTACTAAGGACACCAAATCACAGTTAGCCCCTGGGCGGGTATAGTCAACAATCCAGTCCAAACGTATGAGCAGGATAACAAGTCTGAAATCCTTCGAGAGAATTGAGGACAAGTGGACTAGTAGAAATGGAGAGGACCCAAAACAGATTATAAGTTCATGAAGCACCAAGACCAAATGAAACCAGCTGAACCTCAAGAAGAACCCTCAATATATGATCTCACCACTATAAATAGTTTAATCACAAAGGGATAATATCCGTAACTCTCCCGAATGTGACCTCGTGCATAACCCCTGTGTGAGAGGGGGATCCCAGAAATCCTATACAACAATTGGATTTTCTCTCCCTATCACAAGATGCTAATGTTTATTTTGAATACTTTGGAGAGTTGTACTCACAACCTAATCAAAAGTGCTAATCCTAGTCTAATGTTGGTGGAAGATTCTAAAAACAAAATGTTCTAGATGAATTTTAATTAGCGTTAATTTTGCAGTTGTTCTTTACTCAAGGGTGTATGAAAGTGAAATTGATGGTATTATGACTCAATCCCCCCAAAATGCATAAGAAATGATAAGCAATATTTTCTTTCAATGAATTATTATTTAAGGGAAAGAGAAGAATGTTCTTTTCACTATCAAACACAAAGATGCAAAATCCTCAATCGATTGTTTCTCGATCAAATCCGGTATAATGCTAAAAATTTCATAGAATGTTGTTCTAATATCCAAAAAAAATCATAACAAATGTATCCTTTTTCTTTATGTGTGAATGATAATCAATCTAATGTAAAGATTCGTATGTCATTTGGACTTTAAGATCAATGAGATTCATACAATCATAAGCAAGTTTCACGCAAACAAAAACACACTCTCGTCGTGATTTAAACAAGAAAAACAAAGATAACAAAATTTGCAAAAAGAAAACCAAATACTCAAAAAGAATAAAAGGGCTTGGACATTATGACCTCAAAGATCAAATGGAATGGTTCATAGACCTTTTAATTTTCTCACAAAAAATTCCACTCAGTTAGATAAGTGAGTGGAAAACAGTAAGTTGACTCTAAATCGTCAAAGACAAAGAATGACTTCAAGGTAAGGAAAAAACATCAAAATTCCAAACAAAAGGTGGTCAATTATTAAAAAACAGAGTGTTGAAGGCCAAGACAAAGATGTACTAAGGTTATAAGACTACTGAGCAAGGGCCAAAAACAAAAATGAACTCAGAGAACGAAAACCCTAGAAGATTTTTCATAGAAAAGGGGCAGTGCTCTGGTGTAAAGGGAACCAGGGCATTTCAACACTCTGTGTAAGATCAGCAGGGAGCACCAGCGCTTTGGTAGAAGAGGTAGGGGGGCGTTGGCCACTAAAAATTCAGAAAAATGCCCAGAAAATAAAAAAATTCAAGAAAACTCAGGAAATCAAAGTGTATGAGATGAGGTAAAGATCCAATCAACACAGTTCTAAGAATAAAAGACAGGGTATGGAAAAGTTCAAAAATGAGCAAAGGCCAAAACAAGACCTAGGAAAGGAAACAAAAATCAAGGTCCCTCCCCACTGGAGTCACCAATTTCTGTTACAGAGAAATCCCCTTGCAGACAAGTGGATTCTCTCTTGGATACTAGACCCCTATGACCAAGATAGAAAAGTGCTATTGTGGACACTGACTTTGCTTTTCATAAATCTAAACTATCCAAATAAGAAGAAGGAAGAAGACTAAATACCTTTTTACTGACGTTTGTCCTTGCTTGATCCAAGCTTATCTTGATCTCCAAGTTCTTCAGAAGCTCCTGCAATACAATGAGAAACAACAACGAGACATACTTCCTACTCTACCATGATTAGCTTCATAATGAAACTATGAAAGAAAAAATTTCATGAAATGTGCAAAAACTTTAAAGGAAACAGGCCAAGCATAGATTTATATTAATGAAAGTAATGTGAGATGCTTACAGCCATGGATGTAGGTGCAACAACTTCACCAAGCTCTCTTTGTCCAGAGCCTTGCTCAAATAATCCACACAGAATGTTGATGCTTCAATGATATCTCCCTTATGAGATCATAAGTTTGATACTTCACAGTGTCTCTCCTTTCACCATTAAGAGGCCTCCTTATATAGGCTTCTAGAGGACTAACCACTTAAGATATTATTGGGATAAGTTGAGGATTCTGCTCCTTTAGTTATGGATCTTCCCTAATATCGATACTTGACCTCAGATCCGAATCCAACCAACTCTATATATGAAGGGATTCTTCCCTGATTTCTCTCAACAATCCAAAGATTCACTCAAAAAGGAAAGTGCTCCCTCAGAATGGGGCATAGAGCATTGGAACGCTACCCCAAAAGAGGTCACAGAGCGTTATCACTCCTTGACAGTGTATAGGGGAGAGCTGCCTTCCAAAATTAGTTTTTTAGTGGTTTTCTCAGCGGAAAAAGACTTTTAATCTTTGTCAAATGAATTCTCCTCTTCATAACCAATCTTTTGAGATGTCTTGTAAGTGTTCTTGATAATTCCATCTGAGACACAACATAGACAAGAGAACAGTATGATATTTGCAACACTTGTGGGCCCAATGCGACCCTTGCAACATTTGGTAATGACGACACTAGGCCATCATTGTAATGAGTAATTTTTATGTGTAACACCCCCCATTCCACACTAAAATATTCTCTCTCTACCCCCATCCTCCATCTATCTCTCACCCTTCATCCCACTTTCTCTCCTCTCTTTCTCTCCTACATCTACCACCTCTTTTTGTCTCTCCTCTACTCTCACCCCATTTATATCTTTATATCTCTCTACCCTCCCTTCCCTCTATCTCCCCCCTTCCTCTCACAATT
>JASDQU010259489.1:0-10258 GCA_032191745.1 Picea mariana
CCTTGGTATACTAGTATAGGTCCACATTTTGTTACATTGGGTAATTCAACAATGTGAGATACTTATGTTTAGGACTAGGTTCTCTATCTTTCTATCCTTTGTTTACATCCCAATGTTGCACCTCTTCTAGTGGACCTTGTCTTTAAGCTCTTTCAATCACTGCATAGGCTAACTTATGCCTAGATTCAAACTCCTTTGCCAAATACATGGTACTGACAATATGTCTACAAGTGTGTGGAGGTGTTAGGGATTTCCCCCTTTCTCTTTGAACCTTTGGAGGTCTTCCTCTATTGGTTTTCCTTGGTGCTAAATCCCCTATCTTCACCTTTTTATCGCTAAAGTTGATAGGGTCCCTAAGCACATGCTTGCAAGTAGTGGAGGAGGAATTTCGTCCAACAACATCCATGTTTCCTATACGAATAGAGCAATGGTGACTTCTCAAATGGTGGTCGATGGCATCCTTTATCTCCATTCTAGTGCTTCTATAACCTCTCCTAACCAAATGGATTAGGACAAAAACTAGTAAAGACCATGATTCCTTCCAGAATTCCTCTCACGTGGCCTTAATCATCTCTTTGAGTGTGAGGTTCGAGGTCCTTTAGTGTAGGTATAGGGCCATCATGGAGGCTTTTTTACTATCCAGTATCATGCACCTCCTTGAGCATTGACATTAGACTATTACCCTCACATTTATCCCCCGCTCGCTTATCACCTCATGTCCTCCTAACTTGCATGACACATGTCTTAATCACCCCATCTAGCTCTATTTATATTAATCTTAAAAAAGAGACAACATGCATATAAAACATTGAAACGTGCAAATCACACACTTAAAAATTATTCGTAATTCATTCAAGAGTTTGAAGTTCCAAAACATTTTTTTTTTCTTTTCAACATGATGGTTTTAAATAGTTATAAACTTTTTATACCCAACATCATAAAATGAAGAAAAATGATTTTGGTAATGTTTTGGATTCATTTGAATTTGGTGATAACTATGATACCTAAATATACTATGATGCATGTCCTTAACTAAAGGTGCAATCCACAATCTATCCACACATTCCTTGGTTCATCAAATGATGTTCTCATAAAATCCAAACTTGTGAAGAACATTAAATAAAAAGATATGCCAAACTCTATTAAAAGTAATAGCCATGTCTATTTTAATGATCATTTCTTTTTCTCCTCCTTTTCTACTTGAATATTGCTTCTTTAACCAATATTATGTTGCCTAAGATTTGTCTTTTTTTCATGACACCCCCTTGCTTCTTAGATATCAATCTTAGCAGAATTTTATATGCTGAAATACATAGAGAATTGGCCAAAATCTTGTAAAAAAAAGAGGGTTGGTTTTCTTTCCAAATTAGGGTGAGAAAAAGAGGAGTTTGTGTTGCCTCTAATATTGTCTTTATTCCTTTTCCAATTTAACATCCAACACAATTCATATATAATAATTCCTCATCATGCTCTGAAAAAATGGGTAGAGAAGCCATCTAGTTTGGGATCCTTTTTAGGCTCCAAGTACAAAATTGCCTTTATTTCCTCGAATTCTTTGATTTCTTTGCACGGATCTGAATTCTTCTCTTCAATGAATAAATTAGGTACCCCCTATAGAATTTCCTCTCCGGGTTCAAAGTCCATCTCTTCCTTTTCCATATATAAATATTTGAAGTAAATATATAAATTTATTTATTTATTCTCCATTAGTGTTGGCAATTTCTTTTACATTTTTTTTTTAGCTATCTCACTTTAGCTTGCTTTTGGAATGAAGATGTGTTATTCTCTTCAGCATGAAGCCAAATACTTCTTGATTTAAATCTCTAATATTCTTCCTCCTTGTGATCAAGATTATGAAGCTTGTATGTAATATTTCACCCCTCAAAAATTTTATGTCGAGTTGTTTCCTTCTCTTCCATTTCTACTTGGAGTTTTATAATTTGCTCACTTATTTCTACTTTTTTTTATATTTCAAGAGATTTGAATGAAGATTTTTCCCAAGCCTTTAATTCATGTGTGACTCTATGGAGCTTAGTTTCCCAAACAAAAGTTGGGGAACTTATCACCGGAATACTCTAGGAATTATGAAGAGTTTCAAAGGCTTTGGGATTGTAAAGCCACAAAGGATTGAAATGAAATCAAATCGTGCCAAAATTTTCTTTCTCTTGGAAGAACGGTGAGATCGACTTGTGATATGAAACCCCATCTGCTATGATGTGGGAAGTGATTGTTTGAATTTCCAATAAAAAATCATTATGGATGGGGATTCCATCCAACCTTGTAGCTATGTGTCCAAGCCTTGTCCTCTGATTTGTCCAAGTATAATGTCCTTTCTTAGGGGTTATGTCCACCAGATTCCAAACTGAGATTGTATCCATGGGGAATCCATCCAACCTTGTAGCTATGTGTCCAAGCCTTGTCCTCTGATTTGTCCAAGTATAATGTCCTTTCTTAGGGGTTATGTCTACCAGATTCCAATCTGAGATCATGTCCTCCATATTTTCCTTGAATGAATCTCGAGCTATATTTCCACCTCTTTTCTCTTTGTTGGATAAGACTAATATCTCTTAGCTCTTTTAGCTAATAGTGCAATGATACAAAATTACCATCCATATAAAAATCAACTACTCACATAACAAAGAATTGTCTATTCTTTCAATATTCCTTTTAGAATTTAAAACAAAAAATAAAGAGCAAGGTTTGAAAGAATACCTATAACTCAGAGTTGAAGTAAAACTTATAGTATGATTCCAATGAAAAAAATGCCCAACAATCAACAGCTAGTAACCCACAACAAGCAATTGTTAACAAACAACAATGTGCAACAATTTGGGGGAAAAAACTTTCCACCCAACCAATTATCTTCATCAGATATTGAGAGCCCCCGAGATCTCAATCACTAAGGTGATACAAAGGTTTCACCTTCACTTCCCCTTACAATTCCCATGTCTAAACAATAGTCCTCAACTCCCCTCCAAAAACATGGAGAAATAAACTAGAAAAATTGGACCCCCAACCAACTCTCTCCTCCTCTGTAAGAACCACAACCAAAGTATAAAACTCGACACAATAAATATTATTTAACTTGCATTAAAGCCTCCACTTGTCATTCCCTTTGCATGCCCATGCATTTTGTTAACTTAAAATAATCTTTCACTGAGTTATTTTTTCTAGGTTACAATTTCCAGGGAAAACCCTTGGGTACGTCCCCTCATTCTGAGGATGGTACCCAGAGTAAACCCTAGATTTTTTAGGGCACAAGACCAAGTCAACAACAGGGCTCAAAACAATTACAACAATATACTCATCGTGAGCTCAACATGTCACTTACGAGAATAGAACCTAGGTGGGGAGGATAGCACTCCATCCCACAACCACTCAGGTTAGACCCAATTGACTAATATTCCGCTAAGTTGTGCACATATTATTAGTATTTTATATTTATAGTAACTTGTTTTCAAGTATTCATTATACAAAGCACAAAATTTGACTTAATAAGCATAATAATCACTCAAATGCACATATTATTATTATTATTATAATATTGTGTATATGAGGGCATTACTCATGTGGCCATCATGAGTAAATATTGTGCTTGCACTATCATGCAAACATAACCATCCCTATGCACTACATGCTCTGGTGTTATGATTCACAAAATGMATAGTAATCAAAACAAGCATGCATGCATATTTTCATGACATTTATAATAGAACCTCCAATTAYTGCACTGCTAGCTGGTTCACTTCCGATTTGCATCACCATTTCCCCCTCTTGGTTGCTTGTTCATACATGTAATAAATGGTCCTCAATCTGATTATTCATTCACTATTTTTCCCCCTCCTAATTACTTGCTCACACATGTAGTCTCCCCCCCCCCTCTTGATTTCTCATTCACTAGTTTTCCCCTCTTGGTTACTCTTCACATGTGTAATCAGTTTCCCCCCTCCTAATTAATCATTCACCAATTTTCCCCCTCTCGATTACTCTTTTACACAAGTAATCGATTCCCCCCTCATGATTATTCATCCSCCAGTTTTCCCCCTCTTGGTTACTTCATCACACATGTAACCAATTTTCCTGCTTGTGTTTACTCATTCACCAAMTTTCCTCCTCTCAATTACTTATTCACACATGTAATCAGTTTCTCCCTCTTAATTACTCATTCACTATCACAACTCCCAGGAGTGCAAAAATCACTCCAGCATCTCCTCAACTTTCAACTCCCACAAGAACCATTGGTATAGAATTAGTGATTGAGTTTGTCCCTAGCCAGTGAGATGTTGCTTATATAAAGATCTTCTCTTCATGTGTATGGACTTCTATAAGATATTTAATTAACTATCCCTCCATACTCCCCTGTCAAGCTCCCACTCACATCATAAAACCAAAGCTTTAGTTATAACATGTATCAAATCCCTTGCCACTTCATGGCTAAAATGTAAGTAGCATAAAACCACATGCTAACAACTACATGTCATCATAAGTAACATAACAACATCATAGAATAATCCCAAAATCAAAATCAATATCATTGTTAAATCATTCCACAAACAAAATAATAAGGATCATCTATGCATCTCCATCTCCATGAAGAGTAGCATGTACAAGCGTGATACATAAACAACTTAAAACTTTAAAAAACTAAAAGATATAAACAAATTAGAAAAGAGACACAACTAAATATTTCCACAATAAGAATTTACCAACAGTGTAGGAAAACACTAAAACACTCGTAAAGATGAGTTAAGTAGATTATTCTACACCCAAAAGCATTTACAATTGGGACAAAACTAAGCTTAAGGCTATAAAAATATTCAAACAAAACATATTGATAAAAAAAACAAGAGCATGTATATGTGTGTTCTCATTTTGAAAAACACACAAAAATTATTGAAATTTTGACACTAAACTTAAGACTATAAAAATATTCAAACAAAACATAATGATAAAARAAACAAGATCATGCATATGTGTGTTCTCATTTTGAAAAACACAAAAATTATTGAAATTTTGACACTAAAAGAATCATAAACCCCTTCCTAGATACATAAATTTGGCCATCCTTAATTTGATTATAGTTTTAGACAATAAGACAAAACACAAAAAAAATTGAAATTTTGACACTAAAAAAATAATAAGCCCCTTCCTAGATACATAAATTTGGCCATCCCTAATTTGATTATAGTTTTAGATAATAAGACAAAACACAAAAAATATTGAAATTTTGACACTAAAAGAATCATAAGCCCCTTCCTAAATACATAAATTTGGCCATCCTTAATTTGATTATAGTTTTAGACAATAAGACAAAGCAATAGAAAAATCAACCATTGATTTATCATTGTCTTGTCCAATTTTGTGAACCTATAATTAATTTAAATTCAAGACATAACTTTGAACCAAAGTCTTAATGATTTTGAATTTGAAGTTATATAGATATTAAACAAGGGAATTAACTAACTACAAAGTAGCTAGTCCCTGTATTTAGATTAAATATTCTGTAAAATAAGAAAAGAAAAAAAAAACAAATCAAATTTAGAAATTCAAGACTTCATGTGTGTTGAGTCTTTTGGTGAGAACATCTAGTATACCAAGTCCTTGAAAAAATCATAAAAATCAGAAATCCATAGCTCCAGACACCAATAACCTACTCGCCATTGTATGTGTTTACTACTGGTTGATCTTCATGTGTAAATGTTGATTACATAATGGCATGGCATGATGTCCTTCCTATTGGTGTTGTTGATTACAGATTGGCATGCCATGATGCCCCCTTCCTACTAGTGTTGTTGAATAATACTCGATTTCGATCACTTATTCCAAGTACTTCTTCAAATACGTAGCCTGGTAAAAAATAGAGGGATCGAGATAAGAACTATAAACTTACTAATTATTGACTTATTATTCGGTTTTCGAATGCTAAAATTTAAAAAACAAGTCTACATCTAGAAACCGCTACACGCTAATTTAAACTTAGTTAAATTTAATTTAATTTAACTAAATTTAAGAGTGTGACTACACCTTTACATGTATTGCAACTAAATCCGACCATCCAACTATTATATTCAACGTAGCACATGGTGATGAAAACAAGGTTTTGGGACATGTGGAGGACATATAAAGCGCTTCTCATGCAATTGTGGCAAGAGATTTTTCGCTATTGGCAATAGTGGTGAACCCATCACAACTCTATTAATTTGTTTGTAAAACTCTCATTGAAAGCTAAAGAAATTTGGACGAAGGCAAACTTCTACTCATCCAATTGTCCAATAGTCTTTACATTATTAACGACTTCCACTACTTCATCAGGGGGATTTTTTCTAACCAAAGAGACCACATCAAAGCTAATAATGATGTGTAGAGGTTCAACTAAAGAATTTTTTACCAAGTTGGAGGACCCACTTGAATTCTTGACAAAGAAATCGGTGTCATCTACTAAGTATTTAAGTTTGTAATCTAGCTAATAGTGTTATTTATCAAGTGTTTATGTAACATCCATGTTTTTAATCCCCAACTTAGTGATGTATAATGTACATATGATATACGGTTATGGGCCAAGTGATGTAATATGTAAATTTTGTATATCATAATGATAAATAAAATATAACACTAACTACACGTGGACACAGATGGAGTAATGGGGGGTTAAGTTTCCACAAGAGAGGGGAGGGTCCAAAGAGACCAAAAAAGGAAATATTCATGGGTATTAATCTCAACCCACCTTTTTCTAGAATTTACCTTCTATGTGAACCTTCTATTTCCTTTTAAGTGTTTCCAAAGACAACCATTGAATACATGTAAGAGGGTGGGTGTGAGAAGTCACTTCAGATAGTTATTGTCAGCATGGGGTTGAGTACAATCATCCTTGGGAGGAGTGTGAGTCAAGTAAGMAAGGAAAAGAAAGAAATTTGTATGGGAAAGGAGCAGAGTTTTCACTAGGAGTTTTGGGGAGCAGAAGAGAGAGAAGAATATGGGAGCTAGAAGGAGCCATATTGGGTATGTATGGTAGTTTTTTTTGGAGCTGCAAATGGATGAAGAAGCAGGTTGAGAGATTTTTCCCTTAGGACAATAAGTTGTTGCTATTATTTTTTCCTAGCAACTGACATCCCTAGAGTCCCTAGTAAAGATATTCATGTCCAACTTGTGTTGGAGCCCTGGAGGGAAGTGGGAAGACTTGAGGGACTATGAGCAGTGAAGGGGGATCCCCTTCCTTGGGTTGTGCAGGTTGTGGGGAAGAGAGTTGGTTGGATTGGGATAGTTGTAGGAAAAGTAGGTGTTGTGGGAAGTGTTTCGGACTGTGAGGAACACCCTCTTTTGTGAATTTGTAGCCCCAACTCATGGATGATCTATTGTTGAGATCTACAGACGCAGATCTATGGTTGGGAGGAATGTTTGTCCCTTGCAATTGATTGCACATTTCATTGTAAAAAAAAGTGTTTATCTCTTATTTTATAGTTTTATTTATGGTTGAATTGTTGTGCATAGGAACTCTAAGTTTCAGTAATTCACATGTTGTTATGAGTTTGTTAATTTAGTTTTCATCAATGGTTTTGAAAGTGTTGTTAGATGCATGATTGATAGGCATGTTGTATTGCATTTCTAAATATCATTGGTATCAGAAAGTTGTGTTTATCCCTGTKTTTAGTAGCAGGGTACGCTACATTGTAGTATTAGAGCATTTAGMAATAATGTCGCCCCTAGCTTGGAGATATGGGACTAGGTACACTACAGTTTACGTTTCTCAGCTAGAAATTTGGATAGCTTATAAGTTGGAGAACTTATTGTGTTTACAATAGGCTTAAKTAGAACACATTCTTTATGATTTTTTGGAAATCCACAAATTGTAGGCGTGTGGGGACCATTAKGAATGAGACACCTTTTAATGTCATTGTCCAAGTTTAAATTATTAATGGCTTTTATGACCTCTTTATAACCTTACTTGTTGGATTCCCCTTGAGCTTCTTATAACTCTTGTTGGTGGTAAGATGATCATTCATCTTAAAGAGATGATCATCCTTATTCATATTGGTCTTTCCTCCATTAGATTTTAACACTGTAATGCTTTCCTTCTCCTCAAGTCTTATTAGTGCCTCAAACTCCAGCTTCATTTTGTTGCTTTTCGAAGGCTTAGCATGCTTCAAGACTATAGCACAGTTCTATTGAACTTCTTATTAGTCCCTGCATAGCCAAGGGACTATAGCTTTCACTCGGAGGTCAAACAGCTTTGACCACATATTAACTGGTGCTTTCTAGGACATTAGTTGGTGCATTATGTTAGACTGGATATCATATTACGCACTCTATTTGTATTTCCATTCAAATTTTCTATTATCCTGATTTATTTTTAAAAAACAATTTATTTTCTTATTTATTAACTATTATATATCGAATATTTGATTGGTTCATAGCTCGTTGATGTGATATTATTGCCATGGTGTATGTGATTTTCTTTTTGAAATTGTTTTGATTAAAAAATGAATTAAAAAAAACAAATTTATGATTGGTTGTTTAGGCTTGCTACAGGTCTGTAAATCCACTTGGAAGATTGTTTTTACATCATTGCAGCACATAATCTGCTACGTGCTTTCCAGTGAAGATGCATGAGCCAGGAGCTAGGGATACAAGTTACCTCATTTCACTGTCAATGGCATTACTTCGTTGCTTGATAGATGAAGATGTTGATGCTTGATAGATGAAGCTGTTGCAGGTTGTTGCTATGGTTGTTGCTATCTTGATTTGATACTAGTTATCCTACTCAATGGTTATGCTACAGGCTGCTGCTATGGTTGTTGCTATCTTGATTTGATACTAGTTAGCCTGCCCAGTGGTTATTCTCTGGAGAAGGCATAGGGAAAAAATGGCAATCGACGCATTTGTGCTGGAGAAGAGAACCTGATCCGACTGCAGAAGCCTCATATTGTTCTGAATATTTTTGAAATACGCATTATTGAACCAATCTTTGGTCACAGTGTCAAGTGGTGCCATTGTATTTTCATCAACAAGCTTTACGGATTTTTATGTACGATGGATGCAAGAACAATTTTGATTTCAATGTATCAATTTGCTTGTGACTTTTCAGACTTCAAATGCATCTAGAGCTTTCTCATGCTTGAATTTGAAAACTTGTTGTAACAGAAGTCTAGCTTTACCGGAAGCTAAGATAATGATGAGTTTCCATTTTTGTTGTGTCTTGAACGTGGTTGCTTGAACTTTTTTATGAGATCACTTTGTACTATAGTTTTGAGCATGATAGCTAGATTTCTTTTTTTTAAATGTAATACCAGGTAATATAGTGGTAAGTCACACTGATTGCATAGGCTAACCGTCATAATATAATGTAGCATATATGAAATGTAACTAGTTTTTATTGAATGGGCAGCTCTCTTGCAGTATGATTTGAACTACCCAGAGGAAATCGTCACGAAGATCAACAGTTTTTATGGTACTCGTGAATATTGGTGTCGAAGTTGGGTTATAATAAAATTGCTAACTTTTCATACAAATCAAAGCAAACTCGACCCATGTGAGCTGGAACAAGGAAAGTACTTTGAGAGTAATGAGGGGAAGATTATAGGGATCCATGGATCCAGTAGTATAGATTTTGTTGACTCAATCAGAGTCTATATGTTGAATTTATGAACCGAAGAATGGTTTTTGTTGACCTGATGATCAAGAAATTTTGAACTTTTTTTTCTAAGTTTGGGATATGTTTTTGGTGGGCTTGGGATTTTGTAGATGGTTGAGGTTACCTAGCCTATGTTTTGAAGACTCTTGAACGACTGTCATATTTCTAAAGGAAGGTATGGTAATTTTCTACAGTTTCCTCCATCTTAGAGTTTGGGAAGTTCATTTTTAACAGTGAAATTGTTGCTAACGATCATATCCTACTTGTATATTACTATTTTTTTTAAATGTAATGCCTGGTTTCAGTTAAGATTTAGGCTTTTATACGAACTTCTATTTGTATAAAGTTTTGCAGATAGTAAAGTTGATCATGATATTTATATCGCACCCCTACTTCATAACTCTGGTTCAACCAAATTGCCATTTTTCTCCAATTCCAAATAAAAACCCTATTTTAACCAAATTGAAATTTCTTTCCAATTCCAAATAATATAGTTAGTGGAGAACAAACCATGAATTTTTATTTCTGGCCAATTCCAAATAATAGAACCTTGGTTCAACCAAACTGCAATTTCTTACCAATTCCAATTAATAGAGTTACTGAACAACAAACCATGAATTTCTATTGCAT
>JASDQU010259491.1:0-15690 GCA_032191745.1 Picea mariana
TGTGTGAGTTAATCTAGAAAAAGTAGGAAACTATCCTAGATTGAACATGTGGGCATGTGTGGGCCCGTTACAAACCTTTAAACTCTCCTAGTTTTCTGATCTAAGAAAGCAGAAATTCAAACACTATTCTAGCTTTGTTGACATGTGGGCATGTATGGGCCCGTTACAAGAATGCGTTTGAAAAATGAAACTACGAGGGGTCTCGAAAGAGCCGTTGTCCTCTCCTAAAAGTTTTGAAATTTTAAGTGAGATGAGATCGTTTTTCGCAATCTATTTCTGATTCTCAAGATCGTCTGAGGGCGCGAGAGAAGAGCATACTTAAGATTGTTACTTGCGAATTCTAGTCCCGAATGTGAGTTTAGATGTGATTACAATTTGATGTTCAACTTAGATTATGAATCAAAACAAGCCATCCACGTGGCTGAAAGCAAATAAGGGAAAAACGATTTTTTATCCTCCTAAGTGCCTATGTTTGTTTGACTATCCCCTTTATAAGTTGAGGGGCCTAAGTGGTGTAGTGTTTAAAGCATACATACATCATTGCTTAAAAAAGGAAACTAACTTTCCTCACATCAAAACCTTACAATGAAAATTTTTTGTTCAAATGTGCGGCTGTTAGCATGGACAGGTGGCGTGTGCGCGCGGACTGTATCAAAAAACCAGAGCGCATGCTCGCGTCTGTGGGGTGGAATACCTGCGCGTTTAAAAAAAAACACCGGTTCTCTTGATTCTGCTGTGAATCAGCCGGTTAACAGGTCAGCGAAAGCCGGTTTGAGTCCCTGCAAGTTAAAAACAACAAAAGGAAAGTGAATTGAACCCAGTTGAGAGAGGATTTGATACCTTGGCTCCCCAGTGGAGTCGCTAGTCCCCAGTGGAGTCGCCAGTCTGTTCGCATTCAAATGATCACCAGGTGAGCAAAATGGAGACCGCTCTGCATACCCTGTTGGGTCCCTCAGGGAAGAACATCTGTGGCAGCAAGGGGTTAACAGAAAACAAAACTGAATACAATCTAACTAACAACTGAAAGCAAATAACAATTCGAAAATGAACAAAAACATCAAACATAAGACAAGGGGGTCATCAATGGTTTCAAGGCTTGGTATATTAATGAAACCAGAGCACACGCTGAAGACAGAGACATGGGTTCCCTCTCCCTCCAGCAGAAGGTCCTTCGGGGCCCTCAACACAATGCTTTCCTTACAAAATGAATGGAACTGAACTGAGTGGTGAAAGAACTCTGAGTTAGGCCATTGATGGATTGTTTGTCAAAGACTGAGCTCTGAATCATCTGGACAACGTAACTTTGCTTCGAATTCTCTGCTAAAACAATGAGTCTTCACGGCTATTTATAGCATTTTTCCAGGCGGTCACGTAACCAACTTCCGGTGTAAACACAGACCTGTTTAGGGTTCACTTAGGTCATTAATTCACCGAATTTACAGAGCCGACCTGATTTGAGAGTCAAATCATCTTGGGGGCTGGTCCATAGGTGGTCGGGAGGCCGACTTATGTAATTAATGCACCGTATTAGCAGATGCACGGGTTTTTGTGTTGACAGGTGCACGTCGGGCGCGCATGCGCTAGTAACACGTTTTTGTCCCGCGCATGTGCGCGCGCATAAAGCTGCTGTAAAGCGCCCTTCAATTTTTGGTTACTTTGTATAGTTTTTGACCCTTCTGGAATGCTGTGAACTTAATTCAGTGCCATGAATGACTTCATTGCTGTTTTGATGATGTGGAGTTCTTGTCGCCATGTGCAGACGAAATTTCAGTGATAACAAAAATGATAATAAAGAACAAAAAGTCTGATAAACAACTTTGATGAATCTCTAATGGCAGAAATTCCTACATCACATGCCCTCAGGCTTACAAATAAACAGATAAACTACCCCTGCAGATCTGTAGGTGTAAGCCTAATACCCATAAAAATATTATAGGTTTAAAAGATAGATGATTTTATCTCAAGTGGATCAAAAGTGAGATGTTGTGATTTAATTCCAATAACACAAGTTCTCAAAAACAATACTTCAACAAAGAAGGCCAATATAACCTCTGATTAGCACATAAAATTGAAAATGAAAAGAAGAATGTAGAGGAAAGCATAAAAATGAACACATCAACCTTTCATCCAACACCATTGATGCATTCATAAGTGGAATTTTTCATCAATCATGATCCTCCCAATCAAGAAAGAAAAATGCTCTAATGAAATATGCTTCACAAAAGAACACATCAAATCCTTTATTGTATAACCCATGAACTACTGACACATCCTTTACCAATAGTATTTCATAAAGGCAAGAAGATAAATATGATGAATTTAGAACATAAGCAAAAACTAATCATTAACTATAATCGAATCTTGAGTTCAGATGTACAGAGTCTTGAGGCTTTAACATGAAAAAAAAAAAACCAAAGGCTTCACCCTCTTACTTTAAAAACCCATCCTCTTCTCCAAAGATCACCATATAAATATCCAAATACATGAAAAATATCTCAAGGAGGTCGCATCCTAGCTGCTACATAGGATCTTTTCCTGAAATATAGATGACAATAGTCAAATAAACCCAAATCTAACAAACTTCGATATTCCAGGAAGTTGTTGGCAGTGATAAATTTAACTGCATCCAACTCACTATATGATGATTTAATGGAGATAAATATTAAGTGTAGGTGTCCCTTGGTGTCTAATTGATCTCTTAGAAACCATTCTAACCTTCCTTGATAGTTGTAAGTGCTCCCATAACTCAAATTTTTCAGACTGTTAGAGTTCGCAATGCCTTTGACAACATGCATTGCGAACTTTCCTGTAGGTGATGTTTTTATCTTTTCTCCAAAAATACAAAATGGGTCGGTATGATTTTTTGTCAAAAAGTCAAACACATCATTTTTTCCTCCACACCAAATTTCAGAAGAACCCAGGTTGTGACTCAAACTTTATGATTAAAACAAGACTTTGTGTGTTCTAATTGCTACAAACTGTCCCAAATTACCAGTTCGTAGTGCCAATGAGTCCAGGCACTGCGAACTTTCCTGTAACATCCTTTTTCATGCCAAATAAACTCAAATGATGCAAAATCCATGCAAGAAACCTTGAAAACTGGCTCTGAAAATTAGAAATCATAATTAGAAACTCTTTTGAAATCATAATCATAAATGATTTGACATATGCCCTATTTTTGAAGTGTTGTGAACTTCTAAGAGAGTTTGCAACGCATCTAATTTATGACTTGGAAAGATACTTTAGGTGGTTGGATGAATATATAAGACCCTTTGGACACTTGTTTGGATGACAACATTTGATGGTTTCCTTTTGATAGCTAGATGTGACCTTTACTTTCCCTTTTGTGCTAATAATAATAGCCACCATCATGACACCGAGACTAGGAAAATGTATTTTGATAAGCTTTAGACCCAAGGTTAAAATCAATTCCTTGATTTATTAACATGAAACATGACTCAAAAAACTTGAACAACCTGTACATCCTATGTGTTAACAGAAAATGCATGTGCGAGAATGTGGGAGGAAGAGAGAGGTAGACAAAGAGGGGGTGTAGAGAGTGAGAGAGTGAGAGTATGGGGGGTCTGTGTCATGGTCTATGTCAATATCTAGGTCAACGTATAACTTTATATCTAGCTCTATGTTGTGTTCTAGGTCATGGGGGGAGAGAGTGAGAGTCAGAGCGGAAAAAGAGGGGGGTAATAGAGCTATGGGGGTCTAGGTGATGGCCTAGGTCTAGTTCATGGTATAGGTCATGATAATGTTCATATAAGTACTCGTATAAGTAAGATTCCATTGGAATAAGAACAAAAAATTAACACTCATCGTATAGGCGAGGCTACATTTCTCTGTTGCACATGTATCCTTTATTTTTTGTTATACATGACTCACATTTAGATGGATAGAGAGAGAGCGAGGTAGATCTAGGGGAAAAGATGAGGAGGCAGGGAGGGAGAGAGAGAGAGAGAGAGGAAAAGAGAGAGTGAGAGTGAGACTAACAACAAGGAGAGAGAGATTGAGACTTAGTGTGAGGGGAAGGGGAGCTAAAGAGAAATGGGGGGAGAGTATAGGAGAGAGGGGGAGAGTACAAGAGAGAGGGAGAGGAGGATATATTGAGGGCGAGACTAATAACAACGAGAGAGAGAAAGAGGTGGTAGATGTAGGAGAGAAATATATGAGATATAATGGGAGGGAGAGGGAGAAAGAGATGGAGGAGGAGGGTAGAGAGAGAATGTGTGGATGTGAGAGGGGGAAAGAGAGAGAATGCATGGATGTGGGAGGGGGGAAGATAAAGAATTTAGAGAGGGGGGTTGGACAAGGAGTGTTTCAGTGTTTGAGAGAGAGGGAGAGGGAGACAGAGAGAGAGGGTATAGAGAGAGTGAGAGGAAGGGGGGAGACATAGTGGGGAGGGGTGGATGTATGAGAGAGAGAGAGAGTAGAGAGATAATGTGAGGGAGGGGGAGAGAGAGAGTGAGGGAGAAAGGGGTGGAGAGAGAGTGAGAATGATTGTGAGAGGAAGGGAGGAGATAGAGGGAAAGGGGGAAAGAGATATATAAAGAGAGACATGAGGGGAGAGTAGAGGAGAGAGAGGCATGGCGATATAGTGAGAGTGAGACTAACAATGACAAAGAGAAAGCGATGGTAGATGTAGGAGAGAAAGAGAGGAGAGACAATGAGAGGGAGGGGGAGAGATATAGGGAGGTCGAAAGAGAATATTTGAGTGTGAGAGGGGGGGAAGAGAAATAAAGAGAGGAGGGATGCACAATGAGTGTTTGAGTGTGTGAGAGGGAGGGAGAGGGAGACAAAGAGAACATGTGGAGAGAGAGTGAGAGGAAGGGGGAAGAGAAAGTGGGAAGGGGTAGATGTATGAGAGAGAGAGCAGAGAGATAGTGAGAAGGAGGGGGGGAGAGTGAGGGAGGGAGGAGGGGGTGAAGAGAGAGTGTGAGATTGATTGTGAGAGCTGTTAGCACTAAAAGTTACACTTTGATTGCTAAAGTGCAAGCTCAGTGTCCATCAAAAATTTTATGAGATAAGTCTTAAAATGTGGTGTCAAATAGATAAAAATCAGTTCAACAATGTCAAAACACAGGAAAATATGGATGAAGTGCATCACCAAAAGAGTTATTGTTTAACTTAGGTTAGGGTTTTGAGTATTAGTGTGGATAGGAGGAAGACTTAGTAAGAAAATGAAGTGAATCTACCACTAGCTTCAGGATATGCCACTAGACAAAGAAGAGAAATGCTTTAGATACCRAAAATTCTTAAATCCAAKMAAACAAAACTCTGAGAAAGCTATAACAGTATAACAATCAAACATCCATTGTCATACATATACAAAAAATCATTTGAATCCTTCAATGACAGTAAAATTTCAGAGTGAGAGAGATTAAGATGGAAAAAAGAAAGCTAACTTCCATTARATAAGATTTTATTAGATCTAATACATCAAAACTAGAGTAGGCTCTGTTTCATTAAAATCACTAAAAAGGTCTTTTACATCAACCATTCGAACCTGAAAAATTAAATCAATTTTAAAAGGGTGGATTGGCAAGAAAGAGAAAGAAAGAGGGTAGCAAATAGTCTGCAAAGTCATTCCATTGGACATGGAGTCAACACATCCTACAGCTCAGAGGCACTCAAGCTCATACGACACCAAAGGGATATGATTGATGGATGGAGGTATAAGAAAGATAACAAAAGAAGCATATCATCAAGCAAATATTATCTCAGCAAAAATGACTTAAAAGATAACTAGAATAGAGATCATGAAAGGAGGAAATTACTACAAATCATTTGCAACTCATGAATCTCTTGCCTCATGAACAACCATTGATATTCAATGCCTGCAATTCCATTCAAGCAATATGAAAAGGTAAAATGATAATAAAAAACACAAATTTTGATAAACAAGTCTCATGAATTTCTAATGGAAGAAATGCTAATTACAATAGGCCACCAAGCTTACAATTGAGCAACTAAATTGCTCCTCCAGCTCTCTCCTCTCTTGGATCATGAATCCAACCTATCCTCAAGAGATCCCTCCTTCATTAAATAGAAAATAACATCAAAATATCCTTAGGAGGTCGAATCTCATCTCTTTCATTGGATTCTAGGCCTTGGAGATAGGTGGCAACAGTCAAAGAAACAAAAATCCAACAAACTACTAATTTTCAGAAAATTGTTGGAAGTCATTAATAAATTGTTTCCAACTCACTGCATGAGGTCTTTAATGGAGCTAAAAATTAGGTGTAGGTGTCCCTTGACATCTAACTAATCCATGAGAAGTCACTCAAATGCTCCTTGACAGATGGAAACCTCCCAACAAGGTGAATATCCAACAACTATGCAAAACAGAGAGTTTGCAACACATTTCGCAGCGCAGTAGTGTCTTAATTGTTTCTCTCAAATGCCAAACTGGGTTAGGCTCAAATTTTTTCAGCAATTCAAAAAGGATATCATCTACCTCCACAAAACAATTAAGAGAAACCCGTATTACCATTTTGGATTTATGAATAAATATGTAAACACAATTGCTACAGGAAATTCCACAACGAATTTTGTAGCGCCTGTCTCAATTCGCAGCGCCTGTGCCAGTTCACAACACCAAAGGAAAATCAAGTAGCCAAACCCTTTCATGACCTCCAAACAAGACAAAAACATTCATGGAGTACCTAATGGCTATGAGCTTGATGCTAGTAATTTCATATTTGCACTCAGATGCTTGCAAGCTGCCTAACCTCCAACCCTCTTCTTCCACCAATTCATAGCACCAGTTCACAGCACCAAATCAAACATAGATTGCACACTTGAATGGATTTATAGTTGCAAAAGGGAGAATTTGAGTACAACCATGGAGGTGTGACCTGTGAAGGTAATTATGCAAAAGAAAACAAGGTGTGACTCATAAGGGCGTATCCTTATCATGATGGATAATCTCATGACATCAAGACCTATACATCCTATGTGTTAACATATGGCTCCATGGGGGATGGAGGCCTCCCTGCGAGGCTCAAAGAAGATTTGTAGACCAGTTGCCTTATCCATTTCATCCATGCAACTTGTATTCTATCTATGATGTGCCACAATCGATCTGTGTTGCAAACTATGAATTGTTCATGCCTTGAGAGCACTTGCTTATTGTTGAAAACTAACATACCAAATAACTAAAACACACTCTATGCAAACCAAATGCTTGAATAGAAATCTTATTTATATACATTCCTACACTAGTCTATCCAGTTGAGCTTCTTTGCTTAAGTATAATCTGATTTCTAGTAAAGCCATGCAATCATTTGGCTAGTAAATGAATTTTCTTATATATTGCAGATGGAAGCATAAAAATAATATAACCTTTGCAGCAGAAAATTCATCAATGGTTTTGTTGGCAGCCAATTCACTTTTTCTATGATCCTATAAGCTGCCTACACCTATGTCTTGCAAGCATCAAGTCTTCGTCGCAATTTTCAAATAAAAGACATTTTCATTTCTTGCGACATTTACACATTTGTCTTCGTTAAGTTTTCACGACTGTAAGCGTGAAAACTTCTCCTTTCGAAGTCGTTTTTCAATCATTATCTGAACTGACATTATGCCTGTTGCGCTTACCTTTTATTGGTCACTATATGACTGGAAATATCCTTTGATCAACTCTCATACTTCGATTGATTGTATAACCTGGTTTTATTGAGTTTGTAAGGCATTTAGCAGTTTGATTTGCACTTTATATGACTTGCCTGATCATTGATTCTATGAAAATGCATAGGGGTTATGATTAAANTTCTTGCGACATTTACACATTTGTCTTCGTTAAGTTTTCACGACTGTAAGCGTGAAAACTTCTCCTTTCAAAGTCATTTTTCAATCATTATCTGAACTGTCATTATGCCTATTGCGCTTACCTTTTATTGATCACTATATGACTGGAAATATCCTTTGATCGGCTCTCATACTTCGATTGATTGTATAACCTGGTTTTATTGAGTTTGTAAGGCATTTAGCAATTTGATTTGCACTTTATATGACTTGCCTGATCATTGATTCTATGAAAATGCATAGGGGTTATGATTAAATTTTTTATATATATATGATATAATCCTTATGTTAATCTTTTCATAAATTTTGGCTTGTCGACTATATGAATACCGTTTGGCACGTTGATTAAACTATTGATATCGGTTGATACATTGGCACATAGTTGAGTTTAGTATGGATTTTGATTTGACTGTTGGTGGATTAAAAAAAAAAAACCTTGGTATAACGTTGATTGTGCATGCACTTAACATTGTTCATTAGTCAGCCAAGTGATATTAATGTTCACTATGCTATAATGGGTTGAATTACTATGTAAATCGGCGGTTGTACTTTGACCATAATTGTTTTGCATGGCAGTGAATAACTCCACCACCTTCGCATGCTTGCATTTATGCTTACCCCTTTTGCTCGTTCATTGTTGTTGGTTCGGGTAGCTCTGCTCCTATGTGTGTTGGTGAATCCAAACCCTTCCCCTACCATGTGTTTGGCTCCATGGCACCAGTCGTGCAAGTCGAACCCAATGGAAATCAAGCCCTGTTAATGTTTGACAATGCCCGTCAAGATTTGAAAGACAATGGATGGCTTACCTTCGTGAAACGATTTGAGGGTTTTAACCTTTGTGCGGCACGACAGTTTTCCATGATCTTTGATGGTTGTCGAACCAAGGTCAGTGATATACAGTTAGAGATTGATGAACAGTTTATCAGCTCGGCTACGGGGTTAGCTCCTTCGGGACAGTGTTGGTTTAAGAATTGCAAGGTCGAGGAAGTGCCATGGACATTGTTGTTTCAATTGCGTAAAGTCACCTCTTGTGACAGAGGTATGCCCGTATCTATGATCAAACCACGATGGCATGATTTATTGATGATAATCAAACAGTTCGTGACCTGTGAAGGTCGATACGGACTTGTGTTCCTCCACCACCTGCGTTTGCTTATGGTTTTTATGGGATACTCTCTCAATATGCCCTTTTATTTTCATCGTAGCCTGTTTAAAATGTTGAAAAATTTCAAAAGGCACCAGGCTGACAATAGCCTGTTTCATTATGGGCTTATTAAGCTTATCGTTGTTTATCATTTGAGTTTGCATGGGGATAGCTGGAGCATTTTCGTTGCTCGGAATGGTTTTGAGGATCCGAACCCTACATAGGTTGAAAAACCTGTGGTGAGTGAGGTCAAGGATGTACCCCTGGTGCCCTACCATGTCTTACTGCCTAAAGCCTCGGCTGACCCTCCTATCAACTTACCCCACACTGTGACTAAGAGTGTTGAGACTGTTAAGCCTGTGAGAAAAAAGCCCAAGGCAAACCCTACTGCTAATGATAAGGGTAAAAAGAATGCACGTTTGATTTCACGGATGGCAAGGAACAAGCCAAAACTCCCTGTTGAGCTAAACCCTATCGTCTTGAGTGAGGACTCTGATTCGGAAGTGGAATGTTTTTTAGCTAGCGAGTACCCCTACTCGCAAGGTTTATGTCCCGAGCCCCCTTACGATTTCATATCAAACCTACCCCCCTGCCTAAAGGACGATCCTAACTACCCGGGTATTAAGTTGCCTCGTGAAACTCTTGGTCATTTGGCCAAACCCTCGCCTGCTCTGTCTAAACTCACACAATCACCCTATGACCAATGCAATGCATGGTTAGAATGATATTATATTGATGTTCCTATACTCCAGTCAAAGATTTAGTCACTGGAAGACCAAATTGTAGTGCTAACCAGTCAAAAGGCCAAGCTACAAGAAACAGATAAAAAACAAAAGACAATTGGCTCTATCCTATTCAAAAACGTGGAATCAGCCACGGCTGTTGTAAATTCCAAGCTGACATAATCAAGCAGCCTCGTCGCTACACAGGTATGGTTTTGACATTGTTTTGTTTTGTAAATAATATAGGTTAATATAATGATTCCAATTCTGTGTCGAATAGCTCTGTTTACATCTTGAATGTCTCTGTTATAATTGTGTGTATTCTATATATAGCTTTGCTTTGAATAAAATGAAATTTCGTTTGGATATATGGTTTGATCATCCCTAGTTTAGACACTGATAGATTCTCATTTTGATTTGATTGATTTTCATTTGATTTGATTCGAGCTCGTGTCTAATTGAGTTAACGAAATGGATGTTGTGCTTTCAATTGAATTGGTTTGGTATCTACTCTGAATTGTGAGTTTTCATGATTACGATCATGTTGGATTTGATCTCGTTATGGTTCGGATGCTCTTATTGGTAAACTATTTCAAAGAGTCTATTGGTTACGATATGCTCTATCATGTGATTTTCAAAAATCGTGAATACTGCTCTGCTCGGTTTCAATTTGGGAAATAAAGACTCTGTTTTTATAAAAACGATATGCTCATGTAAGCCGATGCTAGTAATATTCATACCCAAATCGTAGGACAGTTTTGATTCACGATGATTATGTTAAAACTCCTTGCTGTTTGATTTGCTTAAATCGAATTCAGTTAATTCGATTACTCTCATGAGTTGGATTCACATCGTGAAGTGCTGCTCTGTTTGTTTTTAACTTGCAAACGAATTGGTCAATATTTGTTGTCTCTATCGAATCTGGTAATAATGCGTTTTAAACAAATAATTTCGATCAAAGGAAATCGATATTGTTTACCCAGTTTACTAAAAACAAACGATCATATAATTCTTGTGAACCCTGTTGCCAGCTGAGTGGTTTCATCACGATTTCATTTATAGACAGTGACGCACCAGTGTTGATTTAATTCGTTTATGGTATGAATCTTTTTTCTATATCGTTACAGCTATAAATATTGGAAAATGATTTTGTTGGATTAGATCGTATCTCTTGTTTAACAATCGCATACGATATGTTTGATTATCGGTTTCAATTGGATATGAAACAATCTTATGACTGTCTGATTATGACTCTGTGGACCCGATTTTGTGGTAACAAAAGAACAGAGTATTCCTATCTTTGTATTCGGTTGAACCATTTTTTATCCTGTTTAATTTTGAATGATAGAACCATTCCAATCTCAATGTTTCGTTTTCAATTGTTTATTGGAAGATAATTGGATTTAATTCTTTTAAAAGATTTTGAATCGATTCGGATGCTGATTCTGTATCTCATTTAGACTAGCTACAGAATCAGATGATTCTGTAGCTTGTCTATAGAATTTAATTTTTATTAATAAAATGATAAAAATTAAATTCTATAGAATTTAATTTTTATCATTTTATTAATAAAAGAGTCTTCTAACTTGTCTATTTTGGACCCTTTTCAGGTGAACTCGAATTGCATGGGATTGGATGGAGAATTTAGAGGATATTTGGATGGTTTAGTTTTATTTTAGTTTCTTAGTTTAGACAACTTTGGGATATCTCCCAGATTTCATGTAAATAGTTTTATAACTTCCATAGGGAGGTTTTACCCTGTGGAAAAACTTATAAATACTTATTATTTTTATAATAAGGATCATCCTCATTCGTGGGAGAACAAGGATATGGAATTCTAATATAGACTAAGACATAAGTTGATGTTTTGCTACAGCTTTAGCTTTTCATAATATCAATCTTTTGTTTCACGTTCATGTTTATCAATTTTCATTTGGTTAATGACTACTTTAGCTATCTTAGTCTTTTGCAAATGATATGATTTAATAATATAATCCATATCTGATTTCTTCCAGTATTTAAAAACATAGCAATTAATTGATTCAGTTTGTGAATGACAGATTTCTCTTCTTCATCAATTGAACTATTAAGTATAAGTTTTTGCATAACAGGTTTACCTAATTGCAGAGATTTATAAATCATATAATTGTTATGATTTTTTTTTATGTCTTGTTTGTCCTATAAATAAACTTAAAGAGCATTGCAGCTATCGTTTACGAGAAGCTTCTGGATTATTCGGTGTGAGTTTCCTTCCTCCGACCTGCTAGCACAGTCATCATACACAGGGAAAATCTGGAGCTTATTTCCAGGTCAGTTTGTCATTTGTTTGTTTAGTGTATTTATTAGTAGTTTAGTTTAGATTTAAGTTTAGTTAGATTTATAGGTAGAATTAGTACATTAGTGTTTGGTTTAGTTAGTTTTTTGTTTTATTTCTTGTTTATAAAATTATAAAATCAACAAAAAATACCTTTCTCTGTCTTAGGACAGATTGCAAATGAATTTTTTCAGGTTTTACTTAAATCTGTAAATTGTAGATATTATACATTTTGTAAATAAGTTATATTTCAGATAGTAGTTAGTATAGTATTAGTTAGTAGTTTGTAGAAATAGTAGATTAGTTAGTTTGTTTAATAGTTAGTTGTAATTAGGTTAGTTAGTTTAGTTTGTTTTATTTATTGTTAATTAGTTTAGTTTGTTTTATTTAGTTTTAGTTAGATTAGTTGGTTTAGATTAGTTTTCTTTTTTTGTTTTCTTAGGACCTTAGATCGGCTAACGGAGCCGCTAAACTCATCAGGGTGGTTCATTCCAAACGGCTTGGGTTATTAGACAACCCCAGACCAGTTCCACTCTCTCAGTTGATGGACGGTCGATTTCGCCCGTCAATAGGTTCATACTTACAATTGTAAATTCTTATCAAATACAAATCTACAACATAAGGGACCTTATTAAAAACCGATTCCATTAAAAAAACTACTGGATCATGGAGTCCATGGTGAAATCCTAGCTGATTTAGAGGATAAGACAAATCATGTGCAAAATCTGTTACATAAAGTATTTTTCTATCCTTTTTTTCTGGGTTAAAAGGTGCATAAATTAGGTTGATAAAATCCTCCAAATCAACTACCATTGGATCAAGGATAGTTATTTCTTCATGTTGTTCTAGCTGGAGTTTGGATTGTCTCTGCATATTTCCAGTTTCATGACTACTGCCAATTTCATTTATCTGCAAATCTAAAAGTTGTTGCAGGTTTCCTTCACTGATTTCAAGAGACCTCTAACTAAAAAAAAACTGGTCTTCATGATTTGTATCTAGAGAAAAAAGATCTTCAAATCCATAATAATTGGAAACAATAGTAGGGAAACATTCAACATCATGATTATCATGAACAATTTCTTCAACTGTGACATTTTCTTCAACATAAGAAGATCTTTCATGATTATAAGATCCTTTATACAATAAATCAAACTCATGACAACATTCTCGATAGAGGAAATCAACTAAAAATTTATCTTCATAAAATGAATGAAAGGCAGCATGAAAAATCTTCAAAGAACTGACATTGGCAACTGGGATAGATCTACACCAATCATGAGCTACCCCATCCAAAAAATATTTAGACAATTTAATGAGAACATCTTCATGTACAACTTTCAGCTTAAGCATGCACTCTTGAAATTCTAATAAAAACTCAGTTGGTACTTAACAATCCTCTCCTCTAAACCTAGGAAAGCAACATTCCCATTCATCTCTACTAGGCATTGGATTTTGGAAAATCGACTATCTTTGAAAAATCACAGAAAACATACCTCTAAGCTAGGATCTTGTCCATTTCAAAACAATGGAGTCTCCGATAGATATATGAATAGTGGAGTTGCCATGGTGAAAGCTAATCAGTCTAAAAGTTTCTAGCTTCAGTTCACCATCCAAAGCTAGATCTAATTATCATAGTTCACCCAAGGAAGGTGTCTTCATTGTCGTCCCCGAAAAAAATGCAAAAAATGTTAGCATTGAAATTTTCACTTTGAATCCTAAAGTGCAAGCTCAATACCTACTACAAATTACTACAAATCATCATGAAACGAGGCAATTACTACAAATCATTTGTAGCTCATGAATCTCTAGCCTCGTGAACAACCATTGACCTTCAATGCCTGTAATTCCATTCAAGAAAGATGACAAGGTAAAATGATAATAAATAACACAAATTCTAATAAACAAATCTCATGAATCTCTAATGGCATAAATGCTAATTACAACATGCACTCAGGCTTACAATTGAGCAACTAAACTACTCCTCCATCTCTCTCCTCTCTTGGATCATGAATCCAACCTCTCCTCAAGAGATACCTCCTTTATTAAATAGAAAATAAAATCAAAATATACTTAGGAGGTCGAATCCCATCTCTTTCAATGGATTCTTGGCCTTAGAGATAGGTGGCAGCAATCAAAGAGACAAAAATCCAACAAACTGCTATTTTTCAAGAAATTGTTGGAAGTCGTTAATAAATTGTTTCCAACTCACTGCATGAGGTCTTTAATGGAGCTAAAACTTAGGTGCAGGTGTCCCTTGACATCTCATTGATCCATGAAAATTCATTCAAACCCTCCCTGACAGGTGACAACCTCCCAACAAGGCGAATATCCAACAACTATGAAAAACAAAGAGTTTGTAGAACATTTCACAACACATTGGTCTTTTAATTCTTTCTCTCAAATTCCAAATTGGATCAGGCTGAAATTTGGTCAACAAGTCAACTAGGATATCATCTGCCTCCATAAAAAAGTTCAGAGAAACCCACATCACCTTTTTGGGTTTATGATCAAATATGTAAAAGAAGTTTCTATAGGAAATTCTGCAGCGAATTCCACATTGCCTGTCTCAATTCGCAACACCAAAGGAAAATCAAGTAGCCAAACCCTTTCTTGATCTCCAAAAAAGACAAAAAATATCATGGATTACTTTATGGCTATGAGGTTGATGCTGGTAATTTAAGATTTGCACTAAGATGCCTACAAGCTGCCTAACCTCCAACCCTCTTCTTCCACCAGTTTGCAGTGTCGAATCAAACATATATTGCACACTTCAATGTATTTATAGTGAAAAAAGGGATACTTTGAGTACAACCATGGAGGTGTGACCTGTGAAGGTAATGATTCGAAATAAAACAATGTGTGACTCATGAGGGCTTATCCTTATCAAGATGGATAATCTCATGACATCAAGACCTATACATCCTATGTGTTAACATCTATATCCATAGGGGATGGATACCTCCCTGTGATGCTCCAAGAAGATTTGTAGACCATATGCCTTATCCATTTCATCCATGCAACCTGTATTCTGTCTATGACGTGCCACAATCAAATTGTGCTGCAAACTGTGAATTGTTCATGTCTTGAGAGAACTTGCCTATTGTTAAAAACTAACATACCAGATAACTGAAACACACTCTATGCAAACCAAATGCTTGCATAACAAGATTACTTATATACATTCCTACACTAGTCTATCCAGTTGAGCTTTATTGCTTAAGTATAATCATATTTCTAGTGAAGCCATGCAATCATTTGTCTAGTAAAGCAAGTTTCTTGTATATTGCAGATGAAAGCATAAAAATAATATAACCTTTGCAGTAGAAAATTCATCAATGGTTCATACTTACAACTGCAAATTCTTATCAAATCCAAAGCTACAACATACGGGGCCTTTTGAAAAACTGAGTCCATTTAAAAAACTACTGGATCATGGAGCTCATGGTGAAATCCTAGCTGATTTAGAAGATAAGACAACTCATGTGAAAAATCTATTACATTAAGTATTTTGCTATCCTTTTGTTCTAAGATAAAAGGTGCATAACTTAGGTTGATAAAATTCTCCAAATCAGCTACCATTGGATCAAGGATACCTATTTATTCATGTTGTTCCAACTGGAGTTTGGATTGTCTATGCATATTTCTAGTTTCATGACTGCTACCAATTTCATTTATCTGCAAATCTGAAAGTTGTTGCG
>JASDQU010259497.1:0-13117 GCA_032191745.1 Picea mariana
ACAATCACCTCCCTCTCCTGGAGAGAGGTTACACACAGGCTAAACACAAATTCACACTGGCCAGTAAGCCACGTGCAATCCAGCTCTGCGTGGCCACAACATCCAACTGGGAAACAGACACGGGCTTCTCACACAGGCTCAACAATGGCGCATGGTCTCACGGTGTTGAATTCTGGGAAACGCGCGACAGCAAATCAGCGCCAGGAACCACACAGACTCGAACCTCTCAGACAGGAATTGTATCAGGGTATTTCAGAAATCCACATAGGCTTTTTGGCTTTTTTCGGGGATGAACAGAAGGTGCGCGCTATCTCAGCACGACACGGGCCTTTTCTGGTTCGGAGGATGAAAACTGGGTAATCCCGCAGAGGTCGTACGGGTTCACGCTCAGAGGTTCAGGTTCGAATGGATGATCCCCCCCTCACGGCTTAGTTCGTCTCTTTTATTTGCATGCACCAGGGTTGACACTTATCACCCTGGGAACTGCATGCGTACCACAGCGTGCATCCCTTTGCACGTTCCCTCCCTTGCCAGGAACTTAGGATAAACAGAAATGCACATGTCTCTTTTTGAAATAATATTAAAATATTATTTCCGAGGCTTAAGCCCCTAGGCTTAGCACTCAGCCCCTTTTCCCCACCTTTCAGCCCCTAATCCCTTGCCCATTCTGTGGACGCTCAGTCCCCCATCACTCTTTCATCGTGGTCGGTATGCACCGGCGGTATTTATATTTTATTAATTGACCTGCATACATACAAGTATATCACAGGCTCCTGGCCTTCAACACTTAGGCTCCCTGGCCTAACAAAACTCATAAGCCTACAGCTTATACAAAACTTGGCTCACCAGCCTATAGAACATATTTACAATCTCTTTCATAGCATGGTTTACATTGGGGCTCAGCCTTGGGGACACTACAGCTAATATTGCAGAAATTTGCATGAGGGAGATTGTTAGGTTGCATGGGATACCTAAGACAATTGTCTCAAACAGAGATACAAAATTTACTTCAAATTTCTGGAGGGGATTGTTTAAAGGATTTGGTACAAATCTGAACTTTAGCACAGCATACCATCCACAATCAGATGGGAAGACAGAGAGATTCAACTGAGTAATGGAAGACGTGTTGAGAATGTATGTGATGGATAAGCCATCTAGGTGGGAAGATCACTTGCACTTGGTTGAGTTTTCCTATAATAATGGGTATCAAGCTTCATTGAAAATTATCCCATTTGAAGCGTTGTATGGTAGGAAATGAAATACTCCGGTAAGTTGGGACAACCCAAAAGACAGAGTGGTACTTGGGATAGAATTGTTGAAGGATATGGAAGACCAGATGGTTAGAATTAAGAAGAATTTAAAGGCAGCTACAGATAGATAGAAAATTTATGCAAATAAGAACAAGACAGCTAGAGAATTTAAAGTGGGGGAGAATGTGATTTTAAAAGTGAAGACCAAGAAGAGCTCTTTGAAGTTGGGTAGTTGTACAAAGATAGCAACTGGATTCTTGTTGGCATGTTTACAGGCAGAGTGTGCTTGTCATTGATGGCAAGATCAGAGTGTGCATCGATGGCAAAACAGGAACAGTGTAAGCTCTGGTGAAGAAGCAAACAGTATGAAAAGATCAAATCTTAGGAGAGATAGCATTCTGAGATGCACAGACGAGATCCCATATATCAAGGCTCACAGAAGGATCAAAGGTTGTGTCCTTTGACACTTAGATATTTGAGAAAGCCAAAGCTCAGGAGGAGGAGCGATATTGGCCAAGAAGTGCAGAGGAGAAGTACAGATCTGATCCATTGGATCTGAGCGCCAAGGACCAACATTCATCAGATCGAGTATAACTGCGAAAAGGATAATGGCCAAGCTCCATCCTCCAACTCCGCGAAATTAAAAATCGCGATGAGATCTGAACTATTAGATCCAAAGGACACATGGCGAGAGATCAACATTTCGCTCACTCGCGAACTAGAAAAGTCAAAGGTGAGTAGTCCTCCAACTTCACGAAACTCGAAGTCCCAATAAGATCCAGATCGTTGGATCATAGAAGGTTGTGGGTCATTGATATGGAGCAAGTTTCAGAAAATCGGGAGAAGTGAGGTGAGTAGTCCTCCAACTTCACGAAATGTGAAGTCTTGATAAGATCTGGACCATTGGATCACAGAGGGTTGTGGGACGTTGATCTAAAGTATTTTGGATATCGAGAGGTGGAAGAGTTAGGGTTGGCTCACGTTCAAACACCTGACACAAGAAGTCGTGATTTGATCACAGTCATCAGATCAATTTTGAGTGGAAGGACAGGATAAGCTAGCAAAGTTGCATCGCAGAAAGATCAAGCCGTCGATCTAAGATCCAGATCAAATGAACAGCATTCGCTTCAGATATAGAGATGAGAGGAGTTTACACTCAGAAAAGTTTGAGATTTGAAATCCCTGGAATGTGAAGTTCCATCAACTGTCCGATCTAGAGATCATACAATGACCATTAGATCATGGCAGACCACGTTAGCAGACTACATCAGCAAGGACACATGGTGCAATCAGACAATGACAAGTGTCAAGTTGATTCGGCATTTCAGGTACGTGGAAATCACAAATCCGAGTGACAAATGGCAACTTCTCAACTCATGACACATCATCGAGTGACGCAAGAGTTACGTCACTCCATGAGTTTTGCTTCGGGAGTTTTACCACCAATACTCGCCCAAAGACCCAAAGTCCCGAAGGTCGAAGTCCCAAAGCGAAGGATAGTCGTTGGATTAAAGAGGACATGCATCAGTGGATTGTCAACTCTAGGAAAAAGCAAAGGAAGGATGAACGAGAGGTTGAGAATTGAAATCTCCAAAGTTTGGAGACACGAAGGAGATCTCGACCATTGATCTGAGAGGTACACGCGTCGTTGGATCGTGGAACCCTAGTGAAATGCTCCGAGAGTAAACGAGAGTTTGAGAATTGAAAGTCCTGAAGGCCGGACTCGTGGAGGAGATCATGATCATCGATTGAGGAGGACAGATGTCAGAAGATCTTCCATTTAGGAAGATATCTAGTCAGCAGCAATAGGGTTTGAGATTTGAATCTCTCGGAGCCCAGATCATAGAGTAAATCTCAGTCGTTGATGGAGGAAGGAGAGATATGGTCCACAGACTTGACATGATAGATCTAAACCATCCGTTTAGGAGCACCGTCAAGATTGTAATATCAACGGTCATGCTCCATTGCGGGGCCAGAACATGATCAGGCCTTAATCTTTCATGAGCGATCCGCAATCGAAACCATAGTTTTGGAGAAAGGACACGTGGAGGCTCGTGGAAAATTGCAAGGTGAAAAGCAGTTTGGTCTAAACCACCTTTGCATGCACCCACAATCACGTGCTCACATAAATCTCATAGCTCAAGGTCATATCATGAAAAGGATCCAGTGCTCCCTAGACAAAAATCGGGAAGCACCCTTTTGATTAGGCGATTGGTCACCGTCGGTGGTCACATGAAGGAAGGGGCTTAGAAGCTGAAGAAGCCATAATTGACTGGTTGTAACTAACAGAGAAGACGAAGAGTCTTGACTGCCAGAGAAGCCAAGGAATCTCAGCATAATGGCCACTGATGATGAACTCACAGGGAACAGAACCGCCAGAGAAGATGAAGTGTTTCCATGATGATTAGGAGATGACTCGATGTGAGAAAAGCATGCAGAATAGATAAATAATGTTATTATGTTGTTGAGCTATGCAGGAGCAAGGGACAGTTGCAGTGAACAACCTGTAGGGAATAATAGTGACGTGGTGAAGAGCATGTAGAGGTATTGCGTATGAAGGATGCAGAAGGTGCACAGAGAGTATAAAAATGCATAACAGAGAATAGATGGGTGTTGTTGTTGAGAGTAATTCATGCGATAAGAGAGACATTGATGCAGGAGAGCAGAGAAGTGTAGCAGAACAGTGATGAGACTGGTAAGCCATAGATAAAGGTTGTATCATTGTGATAAAGTTATAAAAAGCAAAGATTTATATTTCAGGGTGGTAGGGAGGATTGGTGTCCTCGGAGTTTCAAGTGGGTGCTTGAACACAGGGAGTTGTAGCTTCCATCTAGTTGTAGCCAGAAAAAACATGGTGGTAGGGTGGTGCAAGGAAGAACTATTGTTCTCTGTTATACGCGTTGGTGCCTATGTGACTGGAAGTTGGTGCTTCTATCCAGTTGGTGCTGGAACACTCAGGGAGTTGGTGCTTCCTTCTAGTGGGTGCTAGAGAAACTAGAGAGTTGGTGCTCTCAGCAAGTTGTTGCTTGTAAAAGAGAGGTTGTAGCCTCAAGAGAAGTTGGATCTCATAAGATTGATAATGTAAAGAAAATAAAGATTACTTATCATATCAAGAAGAACAGGTTTTTCCCTTTATGGGTTTCCTCAGGAAATATCTGTCTCTATATATTTCATGTGTGTGATTGATGTTTAATATTCTATTGCTTACTTCCCTGCATCATTGTGATCATCATTGAGTGTTCTGTAAAGATTTTAAAATGGTCATAATCGTTTAAGCACAGTAAAAACTTATTCACCCCCCCCCTCTCAGTTGTCCAACAATTGGTATCAAAACAAGTTCCTTTTATTTAAAGGTACATTAGTAAGCTTAAACACGTGAAGCCATGAAGGAACTTCAACCAATAAGGCCCCTCTTTTCAATGGAACAAACTTTTCCTTCTAGAAAGTTAGGATGAGAACCTACATAATGGCTTTAGGTGCAGATGTCTGAGATGTGGTAGAGACTGGTTATGTAAAGCCAGTTGTACTAGCTAATAAGAATGACAAGCTAGAATTTAGCTTCAACGTTAAGGTTATGAATGATATTTTGAGTGGGCTTGCAGAAGCAGAATTTGTAAAACTTATGCACTTAGAAACTGCCAAAGACATGTGGGACAAACTCATTAGCNAGTTGTCCAACAATTGGTATCAAAGCAAGTTCCTTTTATTTAAAGGTACATTAGTAAGCTTAAACACGTCAAGCCATGAAGGAACTTCAACCAATGAGGCCCCTCTTTTCAATGGAACAAACTTTTCCTTCTAGAAAGTTAGGATGAGAACCTACATAATGGCTTTAGGTGCAGATGTCTGAGATGTGGTAGAGACTGGTTATGTAAAGCCAGTTGTACTAGCTAATAAGAATGACAAGCTAGAATTTAGCTTCAACGTTAAGGCTGTGAATGATATTCTGAGTGGGCTTGCAGAAGCAGAATTTGTAAAACTTATGCACTTAGAAACTGCCAAAGACATGTGGGACAAACTCATTAGCAGTTATGAAGGTAATGAGAAGGTAAAGGATGCCAAGCTTCAAACCTACAGAGTACAGTTTGAACAGCTACAGATGAAAGAAGATGAAATATTGAGAAGTACTTTCTGAGAGTTGAAGAACTAGTAAATGCAATGAAATCTCTTGGTGAAAAAATTGAGGAAGCCTCTCTAGTTCAAAAAATTTTGAGATCTCTGCCAGATAGGTTCAACCCAAAGGTCTCTGTTATAGAAGAACTTAATGATCTAAAAACTTTGGATTTTGATCAACTTCTAGGAACATTGACTACATATGAAATGAGGATAGATAAAGATTAATCCAACACTAGAGAAGCTTCTTTTAAAGTAGATAAGAATGAGGAATTTGAGCCTGATGAAATTGAAGCAAAATTTATGAGAAGACTAAAGAAAGGATCAGGTAAGTATCAAGGTAAGTTTCCCTTCAAGTGTTCTAACTATGGAAAGATAGGTCACTTTGCATCTAAGTGTCCACACAAAAAGTAGGATCAGCATTATGAAGGTCAAAAGAAGTACAAACCAAGGAGATTTGGTAAAAAGAAAAACTTATGTGTAAACAATGATGACTCTTCAGAAGACACAGATAGTGACTCTTCTTGTGAAGATAAGGTTAATGAATTTGTTCTTATGGCCAAAGATTATTATGATAATAAAATCACAGGAATTAATGTTGATGATGAAGAAGTTGTGGTTGACTTGGAAGGAGAATTGATCAGTGCTCTAGAAGAAATTGCTAGACTTGGATCTAAGAAGAAAAATCAAAAACAATCGTTGATACAGTTTGAGAAAGATAATGAAGGACCTAATGAAGACTTTGCCCTGCTAAACATGGAATTAGAAGAGGCAAATAAAATAGAGGACATTTTGAAACAGCAGTTATCAGAAAAGAAGGCAAGATGTGAAGCCTTGGAAGAAGAGGTAGTAAAAACTAGGAAAGAGATGGAGAAGTTTAAAAATTTGTATCTTCAAAATATTCCAAGAATTAAAGCCACAGCAGAACTAAATAACATTCTGAGCAAACAGAGATCTCCGTTGTTGAAGACTGGTTTAGGTTATGTAAATGGTTCAAGCAGCAAACAGCCAGAAAGAAAAGAGCCAGTGAAGATGATCAAGTTCCAAGTCAGCAGACAATTAAACCATGAGAGTATTATGTCACCTAAAGCTAATAACGATAAGATGATCCCTGATCAAAAACAAAGAGATCAGAAGATGGAGCAAAAAATTCCAAGGAGAAGGCCATCCTTCAGGTACCAAAATTTCTTTCATGGCTACTGTTTTCATTGTTCAAATTTTGGTCATAAGATTGTAAACTGTCAAATTAAGTTTAGAGACATGCAACTTAGGAGGTCAAGAAATAGACAATCTTTACAACATAGAACTAAGAAGCCAATGAATAGATGACATAACACCAATCACTTTGACCTACAGAACAATGAGATTGAATGTTATAACTATCATAACTTCGGCCACAAAGCTGCAAATTGCCATTTGAAGAAGTACAAGGTAGATCCAAGGATAAATCCTTTAGCTGGAAATGTCAGCACATGGAAAAATAAAGACAGTGAAAAATGTGGTCTAGTACTTTCAGCTCAAAAACAAAAAGACCCTTGGTATATAGACAGTGGATGTTCCAAGCACATGACTGGAGACAAGGATAAGTTTTTGTCTATAAGTAAAAGCAAAACAAGAAATGTAACCTTTGGAAATAATGAACCAGGTAAAATCCAGGGTAAAGGGATGGTGAATTTGAGTAATGGTAAAGGAAAATCCCAGGATGTTCTGCTTGTAGATGGGTTGAAACATAATTTGCTCAGTGTAAGTCAAATGTGTGACAGAGGATGTGAAGTGGTGTTCACTTCGAAGGATTGTAAGATAAAGTCTGTAAACTTGGGACAAGTGGTGGCTAAAGGAATAAGGACAGAAAACAATGTATATGTGTTGAAATAAGATAAAGAAGAGTGTCATCTAAGAAAACATGATGAAAGCTGGTTATGGAATAGGAGACTTGGACATCTAAACTTTTACCACTTAATCAAGCTCAAAAATCTTGAGGCAGTAAAAGATCTTCCAAGAATATCAAAGCCACAAGATTCTGTGTGTAAACACTACCAAGTAGGAAAGCTAACTAGGACACAGTTTAAATCCAAGAGATCTACTTCAACAGAGAAACCACTCCAGTTAGTTCATATGGATTTATGTGGACCATCAAGACAAGAAGGCACAGGGAAGGAAAACTACTTTAAGTTGATCATTGATGATTACTCCAGACTTACTTGGGTTGCTTTTCTCAAAGAAAAAGCTGAAGCATTTGAGAAATTTAAAATATTTAAGGCTTTAACTAAGAATCAAACAGGCAACAGATTAAAGGTTGTGAGATCAGACAGAGGAGGAGAATTTATGTCAAGTGATTTTAAGGAGTTATGTGATAAACATGGGATCAAAAGAGAATACACAATCCCAGGAACTCCACAACAAAACCGAGTAGTTGAGCGGAAAAATAGAACAGTTCAGCAAATGGTCAGGTCAATGATGAATGAGAAGAACATTGATCAAACCTACTGGGTAGAAGCAATACACACAGCAATCCATATTCTTAATAAAGCTCACCTCAAACCACATAGTGACAAGACACCTTATGAGTTGTGGCATGGAAGACCTGCTATAATCAAACACTTCAAAGTATTTGGGAGTAAATTCTACATAAAGAATAATAATGAGAACCTTGGCAGGTATGATGACAGGGCTGATGAAGGCATCTTCTTAGGGTATGCTACAAACAACAAAGGATACAGATGCTATAATAAGAGGCTGCATAATTTGGTTGATTGTATTGACATAAAAGTTGATGAAGGAGTCCTAGTAAGAAAGGTGAACAATATTGAATCAACGACAGAGGATATAGGTGAAGTTGAAGTTGAACAGGTCTAAGAATCAGAACAAGAAGGCTCTAAGTCAGATGAAGATGAAAATACTCAGGCAGACTCAAATCAGCAGACAACATCAAATTTTTCCTCTAGAATTACTCAAAAGAATCATCCTACAAGTCAGATAATTGGTGAGAGAGACAAAGGTGTACAAACTAGGAGAAGGATAATCAAAAACACCAAGAAATCACATATAGCCTTCATATGCATGGTGGAACCCAAAAACTTCAATGAATCCAGTGAAGATGTAAATTGGTTAAAATTAGTGAACAAGGAACTGGATCAGATTGAGAAAAACAATACTTGGGAGCTCATTCCTAGACCGGCAGATAAGAATGTAATTGCCTCCAAATGGGTGTTTAAAAATAAAATGAATGAGCAAGGACAAATTGTCAGGAATAAAGCCCAATTGGTTTGTAAAGGGTATGCTCAAATAGAAGGACTGGATTTTGATGAAACATTTGCGCCTGTAGCAATATTAGAAGTTATTAGAGTGTTTATTGCCTATGCTTGTCATAAATAGTTTAAATTCTATCAAATGGATGTCAAGTCAGCTTTTCTAAATGTTGATATAAAAGAAGAAGTCTATATGGAACAACCAAAGGACTTCCAACTGTCAGATAACCCTGACTTTGTCTGCAAGATGAAGAAAGCCTTATATGGGTTGAAACAAGCTCATCGTGCCTGGTATCACAGACTGGATACGTATCTACAAGACAAAGGGTTCAAGAGATGAATAATTGACAGCAATCTATATATCAAAAAATAAGGTAATGATCTGCTCATTGTGTTGGTCTATGTAGATGACATCATCTTCGGTAGTAATAATGCTTTATTGGTAAAATGGTTTGCTTCTACCATGCAGTCTGAATTTGAAATGTCTATGATAGGGGAACTGTCATTTTTTCTTGGCCTACAAATTACTCATAGGTTTGAAGGAATATTTCTTTCTCAAGAAAAATATCTAAGAGAAATGTTGAAAAGGTTTGAAATGGAGGATTCTAAACCTATGAGCACACCTATGGTCACTGGATGTAAGTTAAGAAAGGATGATGATTCACCTGATGTTGATCAGAGTTCATATAGGTTGATAGGCAGCCTATTGTACATCACAGCATCCTGTCCAGACATAATGCATGTTGTTGGAATGGTAGGAAGGTATCAGGCCACACCTAAACAGAGTCATTTATTAGTTGTCAAAAGAACATTCACATACTTGAAAGTAAAAATGGACTATGGCCTATGGTGTCCTAGGAATCAGAATTTTCAACTATCAGTCTATTTAGATGTTGATTGGGATAACTACATGGAAGAAAGGAAAAGGATGAGTGGAGGTGCATTCTTCTTAGGAGATTCCCTTGTATCATGGTTGAGCAAGAAGCAAGGTTCCATTTTCTTATCAACTACAGAAGTTGAATACATTGCAGCTGTCACATGTTGTACCCAAGTATTGTGGATGATTCAGACACTTGCTGACTTGGAGGTAAAATGTACTGCATCGATCCCAATTCATTGTGATAATACCAGTGCAATCAGTTTGTCAAATAACCTTGTGTTTCACTCCAAGACCAAGCATATACCCATCAAGTATCACTTCTTGAGGGAAAAGATGACCAACACTTTTGTTTCTTTGCATTATATTCCTTCCAAAGATCAGATTTTCTATATCTTCACTAAACCGCTTGCAAAAGCTCAGTTTGAGTATCTACGCAAGAAGTTGGGCATGAACCCATTATCAACCTAAGAGGGTCCATCCTGTCAGGGCGAGTATGTATTGGTTGAATATCTAATACCTCCAACAAGTACTGCAATAGCTCAGTGGGATCATGTTCTCTTTAACATTGATGTCAAAGGGGGAGAAAAGGTGTGTTCTAGATGCTACAGTTGGAGATCTAAGTAGAAACAGTGCATCTAAGTAGAACAGTTCAGTCCTTTAGGGTTTCCATTAATGCCAAAGGGGGATATTGTTGGCATGTTTATAGGCAGAGTGTGCTTCTCATTGATGTCAAGATCAGAGTGTGCATCGATGGCAAAACAAAAATAGCGTAAGATCGGGTGAAGAAGCAAACAGTATGCAGAGATCAAAGCTCAGGAGAGACAGCGTTCTGAGATGCGCAGATGAGATCCCATACATCAAGGCTCACAGAAGGATCAAAGTTCATGGCCTTTGACACTTTGATATTTGAGAAAGCCAAAGCTCAGGAGGAGGAGCGACAATGTCCAGGAAGCGCAAAGTAGAAGTACAGATCTGATCTATTGGATCTGAGCACCGAGGAACAACAGTCGTCGGATCCAGTATAACTTCTAAGAGGATAATGGCTGAGATCCATCCTCCAACTCCGCAAAATGTGAAATCACGATGAGATATGAACCATTAGATCCAGAGGACACATGGCGAGAGATCAACATTTCACTGACTCGCGAACTAGAAAAGTCAAAGTTGAGTAGTCCTCCAACTTCGTCAAACACGAAGTCTCGATAAGATCTGGACTGTTGGATCATAGAGGGTTGTGGGTCATTGATCTGGAGCAAGTTTCAGAAAATCAGGAGTCAGGAAAAGGAAGGTGAGTAGTCCTCCAACTTCGCGAAACGTGAAGTCCCGATAAGATCTGGACCGTTGGATCACAGAGGGCTATGGGTCATTGATCTAGAGTATTTTGGATATCGAGAATTGGAAGAGTCGGGGATGGATCATGTTCAAACACCTGACACGTGAATTCATGATTTGATCACAGTCGTCGGATCAATTTCAAGTGGAAGGACAGGATAAGCGAGCAAAGTTGCATCGCAGAAAGATCGAGTTGTCGATCCAAGATCCAGATCAAACGAACAACATTCATTTTGGATATAGAGATGCAAGGAGTTTACACTCAGGAAAGTTTGAGATTTGAAATCCCTAGAATGTGAAGTTACGTCAACCGTCGGATCTGGAGATTAGACAATGACCATTAGATCGTGGTAGACCATGTCAACAAGCTACATCAGCAAGGACACATGGTGCAATCAGACAATGACAAGTGTCAAGTTGATTTGGCATTTCAGGTATGTGGAAATCACAAATCCGAGTGACACGTGGCAGCTGCTCATCTCATGACACGTCATCGAGTAACGCAAGAGTTACATCACTCCGAGAGTTTTGCTTCGAGATTTTTACCACCAGTACTCGCCCAAAGACACGAAGTCCCGGAGCAAAGGATAGTTGTTGGATTAAAGAGGACACACGTAAGTGGATTGTCAACTCCGGGAAAAATCAAAGGAAGGATGAACGAGAGGTTGAGAATTGAAATCTTCAAAGTCTGGAGACACGAAGGAGATCTTGACTGTTGATCCGAGAGGTACACGCGTCGTTGGATCGTGGAATCCTGTTGAAATTCTCCAGAAGCAAATGAGAGTTTGAGAATTGAAAGTCCCGAGGGCCGGACTCACGGAGGAGATCATGATCGTCGATTGAGGAGGACAAATGTCAGCAGATTTTCCATTCAGGAAGATATCCAGTCAGCAGCAACAGGGTTTGAGATTTGAATCTCACGGAGCCTGGATCACGTAGTAAATCTCAGTCATTGATGGAGGAAGGAGAGATCTGGTCCGTAGACTTGAGAGGACAGATCTGAATCGTTCGTTTAGGATCACCATCAAGATCATGAGATCAACGGTTGTGCTCCATTGTGGGGCCAGAACACGCTTGGGCCTTAATATTTCATGAGCGGGCTGCAATCGAAACCACGGTTTTGGAGAAAGGACACGTGGAGGCTCGTGGAGAATTGCGGGGCGAAAAGCAGTTTGGTCTAAACCACCTTTGGGCATGCCCACAATCGTGTGGTCACATGATGCTCATAGATCAAGGTCATATCATGAAAAGGAGCCAACAGGCACTAGACAGAAATTAGGAAGCACCCTTTTGATTAGGAGATTGGTCACCATCAGTGGTCACATGAAGGAAGGGGCTTAGAAGCCAAAGAAGCCATAATTGACTAGTTGTAACTGACAGAGAAGACAAAGAGTCTCGACTTCTAGAGAAGCTAAGGAATCTCAGCATAACAGCCACTGATGATGAACTCATAGGGAACAGAACTGTCAGAGAAGATGAAGAGTTGCCATAATGATCAGGAGATGACTCGACATGAGAAAAGCATGCAAAACAGAGAAGTGATGTTATTCTATTGTCGAGCTATGCAGGAGCGAGGGAGAGATGCAGTGAACAACATGTAGGGAAGAACAGTGACGAAGTGAAGAGCATGCAGAGGTATTGTGCATGAAGGATGCAAAAGGTGCACAGAGAGTATAAAAACGTAGAACAAAGAATAGATGGGTGTTGTTGTTGAGAGTAATTCATGCGAGAAGAGAGACACTGATGCAGGAGAGCAGAGCAGAGTAGCAGAACGGTGATGAGACTGGTTAGCGACGGATAAATGTTGTATCACTGTGATAAATTTATAAAAAGCAAAGATTTATATTTCAGGGTGGTAGGGAGGTGCTAGGGAGGACTGGTGTCCTCAGAGTTTCAAGTGGGTGATTGAACATAGGGAGTTGTAGCTTCCATCTGGTTGCAGCCAGAAAAACAGGGTGGCAGGGTGGTGCAAGGGAGAACTATTGTTCTATGTTATACAGGTTGGTGCCTATGTGACTGAAATTTGGTGCTTCCATCCAGTTGGTGCTAGAACACTCAGGGAGTTGGTGCTTCCTTCTAGTGGGTGCTAGAGAAACTAGAGAGTTGGCGCTCTCAGCAAGTTGTTGCTTGTAAAACAGAGGTTGTAGCCTCAAGAGGAGTTGGAGCTCATAAGATTGATAATGTAAAGAAAATAAAGATTACTTATCATATCAAGAAGAATAAGTCTTTTCCCTTTATGGGTTTCCTCAGGAAATATATGTCTCTACATAGTTCATGTGTGTGATTGATGTTTA
>JASDQU010259499.1:0-15632 GCA_032191745.1 Picea mariana
CATATGTCATCTAGAAGCCCCAAAAGGTCAAAGTAGTCAAAGTGGTTTAAGAGATTTTAAAAGGTCAATAATAAAGTGAAGTAATGAGTGTATTATAATTCAAAGTGAATACAAAATAATTTATTTCAATAATAAATTTAATGGATAAATTAGAAGTGGGTTAACCCTAAAATAAGGAAAGTGGGGCCAAGTGACCTAGAAGATGTTTTTAAGGAAGCTACTTGGAGAGTATAAATAAGAGAAAATGGTCTCTCATTTTAATCACACTTGATAATATTGAATATATATAGGTGTTTAAGGTAACCAAGGATATCTAAGCCAAAATTCTAAGGGAAGGTGAAGAAAAGAAGGCCGAAATGAAAGGAAGGATAAGTTCTTTTGATGGTGCTTTCTAAGGTATGTTGTTTACAGGTCATCTCACCATTTTTTCTATACCTTATTTTCTATAATGATTCAGATCACGGAATTTCTATGCCGTTGAGAAAACATATCAAAGTATATTTGGTAAAAAATTCAGCTTGCGGGTCATTGTCTTTTTGGATTTACACTCTGTCGAAAATAGGGTTTGTGGCTAGTCCTAAAACTAGTCAAAAATAGGTGTTTCGGGTAAAAAAGTCATAACGTATTCATAACAGATCAAAATTAAGTGAAACTAAATGTTTTGGTTAGGTTACATTATATAGTATGATGTGTAATATTTTAATATCAATTCAACAAATATTCTATGTGGGGCACACTCTACAAGGTCGCTCTCTAGAATAAGCCAGAATTCAGCAAGGTATGCCATTTTTGCTATAACTCCTTTTCTGGGAGGTTCCAAGTAGTGAAACTGGGAGGAATTTCATAAAACACACTGAAGAACATTGTGTATTAGTTTCATATCTTTATACATTATAGGTACAAATTTATGATTACTTCAAGTTAGGGTTGTTGACTAATCCAAAACTAGGCATGTGAGACTAAAGAAAAGTTTGATGAAAATGCTAGTCTCTTGTTTATGAAATTAAGGAAGGCGTTGGAAGAAAATAACATAATCTCTATTTTTACAAGCTGCCTACACAGGGTTTTTAAATTCTCGTTACTCGTCACAACCTTTCTCATTAAATGACACTTGTCACTCGTCGCTTTCTACATACCTGCTTTTCGATTTTTGTTTTCATGACTGTAAGCATGAAAACTCACAGCTGGAATTCATACTTGATTTCATTTTTTCTGATTAAAGGGTTAATTTTCATATGGTCTATTGTTGAATTTTCGTATTTCTCTATGAACATGGTTGTTTTCCTAGTTATAACCCCTTGGTCTTAAACACGCCTTGGTTACATGAGTATAAAACCTCCACTCATTTAGCATTCGACTAATGTCAATGGGGTTTTGATTTATAAAATTTTTAATGGTTCAATTGTTTATTTCATACATAAATCTTTGTGATCAAGTCGTGGATATACATACTATTGTTTTCAACTATTTTGATCATTGTGTGTACCATTATGCCAAGGTGTCATTCCAAGTACAACGTGGCATTATAGCTTTGCATGGCCTCGATCTACATGGACTCTCTCACACGCATGCTAATTAACTCTCCTGCCTACCATTTCGAGTTGTATTTGCATTGCATTGAGGAAACTCGGGGCGATGGCTCTGTGTTTATTCTATCAAACCCTACCTCTGAATCTTGTGTTGATTCCCTGCTATTAGCCATGGCTCCTGTGGTGATGATTGAGCCCAACGACATCCAGATATTTCTATCATTTGGCAATGCCAGAGATGACTTAGAAAGGAATGGTTGGCGTGTGTTTGTTGAAAAGTTCAAGGGTTTTAATCTAAGAGTTGCTCAAGAATTCGCGTTGACATTCGACAGTTGCAGAGCAAAAATAGGAGACTTCTAGCTTTAGTTAAATGAAGATTTTATAAGCCAAGCCACTAGTCTACCAGCTATGGGACAAAAATGGTTCAAAAACTCAAAGGTTGAAGAGGTTCCCTGGTCATTGTTGTTCACCTCAAGGAGAATTACCAGCTGCGACCGAGGTATGCCTATCGCAGCTTTAAAACCTATATGTCATGATCTGTTAGCTATTGTGAAATAGTTCGTTACCTGTGAGGGGAGATATGGGTTGGTTTTCTTGTATCACTTGTGACTACTTATGAGTTTTATCGATTTCCCCCTAAACATGCCCTATTTTCTACTTCGAAGTCTATACAAAATGGAAAAGTGGTTTAAAAGGAAGAAGTCTGATTCTAGTCTATTCCACCATTGTTTAATCAAGATTATTATTATATATCAGTTGAAATTAAACAATGATTGTTGGGATGCTTTTCTGTTACGAAATGGTTTTGGTAGCAGTGAGTTGGGACAGGTTGACAAGCCTATCGTCACAGAAACCCTCATGAAGCCTACCATCTCTCCTCCTTTTCTCTTGCCCTGTGATCCTATTTCTAATTTGGAACCCTCAACCTATCCTGATTCTACCCAACCCGACACTCTACCAGATTCGTATCCAAAGGGTGGTGTTAAGACTGTTAAAAAATCCACAAGGAAAAAGTGTAAAGGCAACGTTGATATCAATTATAAGAGTAAAAAGGCCGCTTGTTGGGTTTCACCATGTGCCCAAAATAAACCCAAGCCTTGTGCAGACCAAAATGAAATTGTGTTAGGTGAGGATTTCAATTTGGAAATTGAAAGATTCCTGGCCGAAGAGTATTCATATTCATATGGACTTTGCTCTGATAAACCCTACGATTATGTTACAAACCTTCCACCGTGTCTAAAGGACAATCCTGATTTCCCTGGAATCAAACTCAGTAATGAACCTACAGGTCAAATGGAACATTCCCCACCTGTTAATACTATCACTGCCAATACACATTCTATTCATCCGCACTGTAATGAATGTCGATCATGGATCGATAGGTATTACAAAGATGTGCCTTTACTTCAGTCTCAGCTTAAATCCTTGGAAGACCAGGTGAATTTTCTAATGAAGGAGAATAGCAGACTTAAATTTGTAGCTCAAACCAAAGACAAACACCAAAAAACCACAGGGTCTGTTGTTTTTAAGAACGTGGAAGCAACAACTGCAATAGTAAATTCAAAGATTGCTTGATTAGTTTGAATCCCTTAATTTGAGGTATGATTTTTTTTAAATAAGTTTAGTATGATTCTGTCTTTTTCAAATTAGGATACATGATTTGTTTTCACAAATTACCTTTAGTTTGTTTTGATTGATTCAAATAAAATATGATTCTAGTTATAATTATAACTAGATACAGAATCGTGAGATTCTGTAGCTAGTTAGAAAAATTCGAATTACTTGTTTTGATAACTGGAAATACATCTGAAATCTTTTATTTTTATTTGTTCACAGGAACCTATGATTTATAAGAATATTTGAATCACTTTTGGCATCTCTCAGGATACTATCTTTATGTTTTCAAATAGAATAGGCTGTTAGTTTTTGGTATCAAGTAGAATCTGGGAGGTTGCATTCCCCACATTTTTTGGAACAAATTAGATGTTATCAACAGGAAACGTTTTGTTCCTGTAACCCATATAAATGTGTTGTTTTGTAAACTTGAGATCATTGCTGCCTGGGGGAAAAAAACTATGGATTTATGATTGACAGACTTGAATAGAAGAAGATATTTGCACAACTTTAGCTTCTATATATCGTGTTTATTCAAGTTATGATCATTTCAATTTGTAATTAGATTATGACTGCTTTAGATATCATGATTTATTGCAGATTAGCATAATGAAATTTATATGATATCCATGTATTTATGTCCCATATATAACACACAGTAATTATTCTGTTCAAATTTGAGATTAGAAGATTCATCTTCTTTATTCATTGAACATTTATACACAAATTTTCACAGCAGGATTTATCTCAATGTGGCCATTTGTGAAATTATAAAATTGTTGTTACTACATCTCCTATATGTTTTGTCATTCGCATTCAATCATTACTGCTTCGCGTTTATGAGAAGCATTTGTAAGATCTGTTGTGGTTTTGCCTCATCAAACAACGAAATTGGATACTATACACAGGACGAATAGGAGATGCGATTATAGGTTAGTTTGCTAGTTTTATTTTATTAGTTTAATTAATATAGAATTTTCTTGTAATCTAAACACATTTTACTGTTCATCTCTGTTTTCAATTAGACAGTTTTCTATTTCATTTCTTGTTTATAAACATTATAAAAATAAATAAATCAAAAACATTGAATGATAGTTTTGTTGTCGTTAAATAAATCAATTCATATTCGATTTTTGAAGATTTAGATTAAAATTTGCATTCTGTAAATGTTATACATATATTAGAGATATAATCATTTGGATATATTGTACATATAATAAGTAGAGCTATTTTATAAATATTAATTAGCAAACTGTAAGTATATTTTAGATTTGTATATAGTTTTCAGCAAGTGTTTTTCATTAAGTTATTTTCTTTAGTTTTGTTTTTCACTTTATTAGGACTTAGATCGGCCAACGGAGCCGCTAAACCCGTTGGAGTGGATTAATCCAAACGGATTGGGTTAAGTAGACAACCCCAGACCAGATTCACTCCTCCAGTTGATGAGTGGTCAATTTCGTCCGTCAACAAATGGCACTAGAAGGAGGGCCTGAAAATTATTAATGGCACGAGGTGGTCGTAAGACTCCTCCACCACCTACCCGCTCACCTATAGTGACTAGAAGTCATTCAAATGACAACATTGTCCCTCAAATAACAACCACATCAAACGACGATCTACAGATCACAGTTGAACCAATAACTCCAAATTCTACAGGTGGTGACATACAAGAGATTGTTCGCTAATCTCTCATAAGAACACATAGTTCCTTTGCCCGTTTAAAACAACCAAACCGACCTTTGGACCAACCATTAGACTTCTTTGATATTAGAGAACAAATTGGAGACACTGACCTTAATTTAAACCCTATAGATCCAATCCTCACTCCTGCAGCAGGAGGATCTGGTATACCACCATCACCACCTCCTTCATCTCCTTCTTCTTCTGGAGAATATTCCTCTGACAAAGGCAGTTCCTCATCCCAGCCTTCGACACCACCCACACCTATGGCCAAGTAGAACAATCCCGCCAGACCCTGGCTCGACCAAGATGCAGTGGCCATACCTGGGCCTTAGCATCCCTTACCCAAACACCTGGAGAAATGGCTCCCTAAATTTGACCCAGAATCCAAACAGATCGTCGAAGATCACATCAAAACGTTTATGTTAGCCATTAGACTCCGTAGTTTCTAGCATGAAGAAGTAGACTGTAGATTATTTCCCTACACCTTTGAAAGCAATGCCTCTACCTGGTACTTTGCTGAACAACCCCACACCATCGTGTCATGGGAGAAGTTTGAATCCTGTTTTCTTGAGAAGTTCGTAGACGACAAGTCTCCTGAAGTTCTAGTCATGGAGATTTCTAGTTTAAGAATGAACCCCAAAGAGAAGATCAAAGACTTTAATCAAAGGTTCTTGACACTAAAGAACCGAATCCCTATGGATTCGATGCCTGCTGAGAATATTATTATAGCATATTATACGAAATCTTTACATCAAAGCATAGCCATTTGGGTAAAGAGATCCAAGAAATCCACATTGTTAGAAGCCTTCAAAGAGGCCAGTCAGATTGAGAAAGACATCCTCAGCTTAAAAGACATTACTAGCAATGAAATAGAGACTAGTTCATCTTCCAAAAAGAAAATCGAAATCCTCCCTAGACCTTCCCAAAACAAAGCCCAAGCTGAAAGCTCAGATTTAGAAAACTTACAGAAAGTCGTTCAAAAACTATCCAATCAAGTTATAGATTTAAAAAGGATGGTTGAAGAAGATTTTTCGAGCAAAGGGCCTTACAAACCCCCTTTTAGGAAGCGTTTTCCCACCAACCGACCTAATTCAAATACTGAAGGCCTAAATCTAGAAACTCTGCAATTCTCTATTCAAACGATTCTAGAAGCACATGATAACTTGATGCCTCCTGAGATCCCTAAAGAAGTAGTTGAACAAAATACAATAGAAGAAGATGAATCCTCTCTGAACATTTTTGGACATTTTTCGAATAGTATTTTTCAAGCTAATTTCGAAACAGTGCATCCTTACAATACTAGGAGTAAGACAACAAGCAAGCCTTCTTCTGAAATCACTATGACTTTGCCTCCAAAACAGTCTAAATCAACTGAGACTAAACAGAATTCAGTAAACCCAATATTAGATTATGATTTGGTTGAAGATCTAAAAAACCTTAGGGCTAATATTTCTATTTATGAATTATTAAAATTACCTTTTCTTCTACAAAAAATGCTACAAAATATTGCAGAGAACAACAAAAACGACAATCCAAGCAGTAACAAAGGTGTTCAGAACAACCCCAAAGTTCCTTAGAAGGCCTCTGCCAAAACTACTTCTAATCCTCACGAGAAAAGAGACCTTCCTATAAATAATGTAACAAATGTAGATAAATCATTTTTAGAGGTCACGAGTAAAAAGCAACAAGCTTCCACTATTACTACTCGCAGAAATGTCCCTCCATTTTTGTTAACTTTTGAAATTTTCACTAGGAATGTGCATAACTGCATGGTAGATTCAAGAGTGTCATCTAACGTAATGCCTTGGTCTGTTTGTCAAAAGATTAATGCCGAAGTTCAACCATCCACCTTGAATATCATCCAGCTTGATCGAACTAGTGTTAAAGTTATAGGTGAATTGAGAAATGTGCTTATAAGATTGTCATCTAACCCTAAAGTTCATCAAATGACTGATATTATTGTTGTAGATATCCCATAAGTTTATGGTTTGTTTTTAAGCAGAGACTAGTCAGAACAGCTACACAGCTATTTTTTGACGGATTGGTCTCACTTGTGGCTACTCGAGAATGGAAATCCCAACAAAATCAAGGTAAATAGTGAACGTTACCTAAAGTTCACGGTGATAGATTTAAATGATCCCAATGAACCATTCACTCCTTCTGTCAATTCACTCGAAATACTAGGGATGGATACTTTTTTCGGCTATTTCATGGCCGAAACTTCCACTATCACTAACCTGGAACAAAAGTATGAAATTTTGACATATACGCAGCCAACAGCTTCTGCCCAATGGTCAAATGCAACTGACAACAATTAGATATGGTCTCTTTACTTTGATGGGTCAAAATACAAGGAAGGAGTTGGTGCAGGCTGCATGATTATCGATCCAGCAGGTAACAAGACCCTGATTGTGTGCAGGTTAGAGTTTGAATGTACAAACAACACAGTAGAATATGAGGCACTATTGCAAGGCCTCAGAAAATCATTAGATATGAACGTTCAAAATTTGACTGTCTTGGTGATTCGGAAATCATGGTTAGACAGGTAAAAAATTCTATCCACTATTTATTTCCGCACCTTAAAAGCTACCAATATGAGGTATGGAATTTGATGAATAAGTTTGCTGCATTTAACATAAATTCTATTCCTAGATTGAATAATTCGGAAGCTGATTTGTTAGCTAATGTAGCTTCGAAACTTTTCCCTGCAGAAGGATTATCTCCAAATGCATTCTCCATCGAACTATTGTTTAGACCGTCCGTCCCTGACAACATCACGAATTGGAGAGTCTTCGATGACGATCAACAAATTATAAGTTTCCTGCATATGGAAGAAACTTTCCAGGGTGCAGTGATCGATGAAGGTACTCATGATGAAAGTCTTCGTGACTTTATGGTAATACCAGATCCAAAATCTCCAGAATCTTCATCAGATATGGTAAATTCTATCCCAAAATCTGTAATTAGATTAGAAAAATTTTATGATCTTCACGACAAGTTCAAAAAATTTGTGAACTGTAAAACGAGCAGTTCCTCTTTGACACATGAAAAAGTAAACTTGGGAACTAAAGACAACCCACAGTGCATTAATTTAGGGGTGGGGTGTTCTAAACAAGAAAAAACAGTGTTTGTTAAATTTTTTAAGGAATTCAAAGATGTTTTTTCTTGGACATATGACGACCTAAAAACCTTTGATCCTAACATCATACAACACGTTATTCCTATGAAACCTCAAACCCAACCTTTTCAAAACAATTTAAGGAAAATGCACCCAAAACTTGAACCAACTGTCAAGAAGGAATTAAATAAACTCCTAAATGCTTAGATAATATTCCCTGCTAGGCACACACAATGGGTCTCTAATCTTGTCCGTATCTGGAAGAAGAGTGGTGAAATTTGACTATGTGTCAATTTCTGAAATCTTAATCGAGCGTCTGATAAAGACAACTACCATGTCCCACCCATGGAACAGATCCTTCAACAGGTATCTGGTTCTGAAAGATTATCCTTATTGGATGGTTTTTCAGGGTATAACCAAGTCCTGATGTCCCCTCCAAACCAACTTAAAACCACCTTCCACACTCCATGGGGCACCTACGCTTATAGAAAGATGCCCTTTGGACTCATAAATGTCAGTGCCACTTTCCAAAGAGCGATGGACATCACTTTCCAAGGCTTAATCAATCAATCTGTCGTAGTTTACTTGGATGACGTTGTTGTCTTCTTGAAAAACAAAGAAGATCATCTAGCTCATTCAAGATCCGTTCTACAGCGATGTCGTAAGTATGACATTTCTTTGAATCCTAAAAAATCTATCTTCGCAGTAGAACAAGGTAAACTCTTAGGATTTATTGTATCAAGCGAAGGGATGATTATCGACCCTGAAAGAACTCAAGTCATTTCGAAACTCCCCCCTCCCTTGTCAAAAAAGTCTATGCAATCTTTCTTAGGTCAGATAAACTTTGTTAGGAGATTCGTCCCCAACTTTTCAGAAATGGTGAGACCATTAAAAAACCTAATAAAAAAGGACGTACAATACCATTGGGGACCTTTAGAAAACCAGGCTTTTAATTCAATAAAAAATGCCATAATAGACGTTCATTCTCTAATGAGCCCCAATTTTTCGCAACACTTCACCCTCTACACGTTCGCTTTTGACCGTTCATACACCGCTGTCCTAACTCAAAAGAATGTTGAAAACAATGAAGTCCCAATTGCCTTTATGAGCTCAGCCTTCAAAGGGGCAGAACTTAATTACCCAGCAGTAGATCAGCAAGCCTATGCTGTTTTTAAAGCAGTAAATCACTTTCGATCTTATCTTTTGAAATCTAGGAAGAAAATCATTGTCCCTTACCTGGGTGTAAGAAATCTATTAGTACAGAAAGAACTAGGTGAGAAAAGGGAAAACTGGGTCACATCCTTGCAAGAGTATGACATAGAAATCACCCCATCACAAATAGTAAGAGGCCAAGGGTTATGCAAGTTAGTCGTTGACTCAGCTATGGGACAACAAGAGGAAAATGATATGTCAAATCCAGGACAACACTATCAAAATCTAATCTGTTGTGCACAAAACCCTGTTAGTCCCTGGTATGATGATATAAAATTTTGTATTGAACATGGGTCAGCTCCCCGTCACCTGGATCCCACAAAAATAAGAGAACTAAGATTAAAATCTGCTTCCTTTCAACTGATTAATGGTATTCTGTTTCATTGAAATTTTGATGGAGTACTAATGCACTGTCTTGAGAAAGATGAAGCAGAAAAGGTCTTATTAGAATTGCATGCAGGAGAAGATGGTGGGCATTTTGGTGGATATACCACTGCCCATAAAGTATTAAGAGTAGGTTACTACTAGCCTACACTTTTTAAATATGCTCATGCTTTGTGTCGCAAGTGTGTAATTTGTCAAAAAGCATCTGGATGGATACAGAAACCAACCTTCCCTCTGCAACCAGTTTCAGTAGACTCCCCTTTTCAGCAGTGGGGTCTAGATATTATAGGTCCAATCAATCCACCATACTCACAGCAGCATAAGTATATCATAACAGCCATAGATTACTTCACCAAGTAGTCCGAGGTTGCTCCATTAAAAGATGTAAATACCAGCCAGGTAATATCTTTTTTGAATTCGAATATTATTACTCATTTCGGTATCCCTGACTGCCTGGTATTTGATAATGCTTCTTATTTTTTGTCTCTTGAGATGAGTGATTTCACTCTAGAAAAGGGAATTAAATCAAAGTATTCTACCAGCTATTACCCCCAAGGCAATGGATTGACAGAATCGACTAATAAAAATATGATCAAAATTATCAAGAGAACGGTCTCTTAAAACCATAAAAATTGGCATAACGCACTGTTAAACGCAATCTGGGCTGATAGAGTGACTCCTAAAACTGTTGTGGGTAACTCACCTTTCTTTCTCATTTACGACAGAGAGGCGATTCTTCCACCACATGTCCTCCTTCCCTCTCTGCAGTTATCGTAGAAAATACAAGAAGAGGATTGTCCCCCTTTGGAGAATCGAATTAACACTTTGTTAAAATTAGAAGAAGTGATGGCTCAAGCGAAACAGAAATTGGATCAACATCAACTCATTGTTAAAATATGGTTTGATTCCAATTCTACCTCTGATAGAAATTTTGATGTAGGTGACCTTGTCCTAAAATGGGACAAACTGCATGAGGGAAAAGGAAAGCATACAAATTTTCAGAACTTGTGGCTAGGACCATTCTTAATTGCTGAAAAATTGGGTCCCAATTCCTTTCAATTACAAAATTTAGAGGGACAGCCATACACCTATCCGGTGAATGGCCAAGCTCTAAAAAGGTACTTCCCCTGATGACACTCCCATGTACACTATGTAAATATTTTTGTTTTGCTTGCTTTTTTTTTTCTTTGCTGGTCTGTTTTGATTTTTCCCTTATGTTTACCAGTTTTTTTTTGAGACGCACATGCCTACACCATGAACTGTTTCAGACAAAGAGAACATAAAAATTTCCCCTCTAAAATGACTACTGAAGGTTTTTTAAACATCAATTATGATATTTTTCTGAAGTTTGCAGCCATGTTAAAGAAAACTTGTTGTTTGAAAAGCGTTTCTTGATTTCAATCTGTAACTGAAGCTATTCACGATCATCCATAAAAAATTCTTCTTATGCTGTCCTTGTTCCGTAAGAGAACAACTCAAAGATGTCTCCCCGCTCTATTAAATATCTTTAAAACTAAATAAACCTTCAAAGATCTATGGGAAGTGCTTGTAAACCCATCGGGATACTGAACAGGTCTGCTGGCAGCGGGTAAATGCATGCATGACGCCAGGATAACTTCGCTGGGGTACTGAACAGGCCCGCTAGCAGCGAAGCAATGTCAGGTATATGAAAATTCTCAGATATGGAATCTTTTGACCTTAAATGTCCTTCGTTCTGATCTGGAACTTCTTGGCAGGATACAGATATCGGAACGGGTTAAATGACATCCTTTTCGAGGCTATGGACGCCTGATGGAAGCAATGGATTTTTCAACAATATTGAAGATTTTAACTTTAATATCATGACTCTCTTTTGTCAAGATTGTCATCAATTTTCGTCTTTTAAAATAACAGTAATCTGAAACTGGAATGTTTTATAATTGATAATGATGTTCAGACACCTTCTTAGTTGTTTTCGATTTGAAGTTTTTTCTCTTATTATCCCAATTTGGACTCATTTGTTTGGCAGAGATAACTGCTTCTACCAGTGTGTAGCCATTGTTGGTAGCAAATAATATAATCTCTATTCAGTCACACTGTAATGAATGTCGATCATGGATTGATAGGTAATACAAAGATGTGCCTTTACTTTAGTCTCGGCTTAAATTCTTGGAAGACCAGGTGAATTTGCTAATGAAGGAGAATAACAGACTTAAATCCGTAGCTCAAACCAAATACAAATGCCAAAAAACCACAGGGTCTATTGTTTTTAAGAACGTGGAAGCAGCAATTGCAATAGTAAATTCAAAGATTGCTTGATTAGTTCGAATCCCTTAATTTGAGGTATGATTTTTTAAAAATAAGTTTAGTATGATTCTGTCTTTTTCAAATTAGGATACATGATTTGTTTGCACAGATTACCTTTAGTTTGTTTTGATTGATTCAAATAAAATATGATTCTAGTTATAATTATAACTAGCTACATAATCGTGAGATTCTGTAGCTAGTTAGAAAAAATTGAATTACTTGTTTTGATAACTGAAAATACATCTGAAATCTTTTATTCTTATTTGTTCACAGGAACCTATGATTTATAAGAAGATTTGAAGCACTGTTGGCATCTCTTAGCATACTATCTTTATGTTTTCAAATAGAATAGGCTGTTAGTTTTTGGTATCAAGTAGAATCTGGGACGTTGCATCCCCCACATTTTTTGGAACAAATTAGATGTTATCAACAGGAAACGTTTTGTTCCTGTAACCTATATAAATGTGTTGTTTTGTAAACTTGAGATCAACGCTTCCTGGGGGAAAAATCCTATGGATTTATGATTGACAGACTTGAATAGAAGATGATATTTGCACAACTTTAGCTTCTATATATCGTGTTTATTCAAGTTATGATCATTTCGATTTGTAAGTAGATTGTGACTACTTTAGATATCATGATTTATTGCAGATTCGCATAATGAAATTTATATTATATCCATGTATTTATGTCCCATATATAATACACAGTAATTATTCTGTTCAAATTTGAGATTAGAAGATTCATCTTCTTTATTCATTGAACATTTATACACAAATTTTCACAGCGGGATTTATCTCAATGTGGCCATTTGTGAAATTATAAAATTGTTGTTACTACATCTCTTATATTTTCTGTCATTCACATTCAATCATTACTGCTTCGCATTTACGAGAAGCATTTGTAAGATCTGTTGCGGGTTTGCCTCATCAAACAACGAAATTGAATACTATACATCGGACGAATAGGAGATGCAATTACAAGCTAGTTTGCTAGTTTTATTTTATTAGTTTAATTAATATAGAAATTTCCTGTAATCTAAACACATTTTACTGTTCATCTCTGTTTTCAATTAGGCAGTTTTCTATTTCATTTCTTGTTTATAAACGTTATAAAAAAAAAAATCAAAAAGACTGAATGATAGTTTTGTTGTCGTTAAATAAATCAATTCATATTCGATTTTCGCAGATTTAGATTAAAATTTTCATTTTGTAAATGTTATACATATATTAGAGATATAATCATTTGGATATATTGTACATATAATAAGTAGATCTATTTTATAAATATTAGTTAGCAAACTGTAAGTATATTTTAGATTTGTATATAGTTTTCAGCGAGTGTTTTTCATTAAGTTATTTTCTTTAGTTTTGTTTTTCACTTTCTTAGGACTTAGATCAGCCAATGGAGCCGCTAAACTCGTTGGAGTGGATTAATCCAAATGGCTTGGGTTAAGTAGACAACCCCGAACCAGATTCACTCCTCCAGTTGATGAGCCATCAATTTCACCCGTCAACAGAAGGTTTGCAGGAATGTGATGATATACACCAGGTCTATTACAGAGCTACAAATCAGATTTGGATGATGAAATTGATGAGGGATTTTGGTTGAGGTACATGTTGAGTACATGGTAGAGACGAGTAGTTGATGAGTTGGCACATACATGAGGTGTATAGTTGATGATGTTGGTACATATTGATGAGTCATAGTTGATGAGTAGTTGACACATGATTGGTACATACTTGGTACATGGTTGGATGCACTTTTTTATGGTACAGGTTGATTAGAGGTTATTTGGTACAGGTTGGTGCATCGTTGATGCACTTGTTTATGGTATAGGTTGGTTATTGCTTCAGGTAAAGGTTGATGCATGGTTCAGACTTATTGGTACAAGTTTACATCGATATATCTCACAGTGACAGGGTTACAGTGGTTCCATCATTCTACTTCTACTTCAAGGTGGCAAGACGGGGCAAGGATAGGTGGTTGTAGCCGGAGAACATAGGGGGTTGTAGCCTCCTTCTGGTTGTAGCAAGAGAATTAGGGAGTTGGATCTTCCCTCAGGTTGTATCCTGAGAAACTAGGAGGTTGGAGCCTCCTTCCAGATGCAGTTGGAAAACAAAGGAAGTTGTTGCTTTCAATGAATGTAATTCTTCAAGACATATAAGAAAAAACATTCTATGGTTTTCTCTCGATTTGGGTTTCCATGTAAAACATTGGTGTACTGTGTATGTGTATGTGTATGTTTTTTCATTTGTTCATTGCTTATTTACTCTGCAGTTATTGGATGATAATGATTCATTGATATAACACTTGGATTATATGGTTAAAAAGGATTAGATTGCTCTATTATTGATTCACCCCCCTTCTCAGTAATCCAACATTTACCTCAGCCACCAATGAGTGTATTGAGCAGAAATCAACAGTGTTATGTCAGGGGCTCTTATGGAAGTCACACCACTTCCCAATATCTTTCTTCATCTTCCCATTGTCCTTCTTTTCTTATGACTTGGACTGATTGTCCTGAGGATTCCCATATTTTCTCTATCCTTTTTTCTGTGAGTTGGGGCTGCCCTTGCCCTACTTCTGCTGTGATGGGTTCCTAGACCCAAACTTCCATGTCTTTCATTTAAGCTTCTGCTTGATTTTGACAATATATCGATAGGCCACACCAAAGGATGAGATGTCCAAAAACTCCATTTTTATCTAGATGTATCTATTAATATTATGGTAGCTGCGGGAGGTATTTACCTCCACGTGTGAACCTGATGAGAATAGAAGACTCCGGTAAGTAAGAGAAAACCTTAATGAGTTGGCTAATAACCCTAGAAGTCTTGTCGGCTCAAGAAGATAATTTATATTAGGTTATTAGCCTCCAAGAGAAGAAGTCGGCCATAAATAATAATAATATATTGAACAGACACATATCTAGAAGGAAAAGTTGGCCCCAACAAATCTGGCAGAACCAGTATAAATATAGGGCACCAATTCTCATTTGACAGCATCTTAGAATTGCAATTCCCAGTTTGGTGCGCACTGCAGTTCCCAGTTTGGTGCGCATGTGTGGAGGAGAGTTGCAGGTGCAGCTGCAACAACAACAAGTTTTCAGTATTGGCTTGACTATCTCTTGGCTAGGGTTTGGACTATTCGATCAGCTCTTTGTGATGCGTTATCCTTGGGGAAAGGTGTGCTACCCTTTGTTTGGCTATCTAGCCTAGGGTCTTCTTTCGGAGGAATTCTCAGTCAAGGTTAAGGTGCTCAGAGGGTGGCTTCGGCCTATGGCTGGGTGACGAGGGTATCGTCAATGGTAAAATGAGCACACCATCTTCTATATTCTAACAGGTTATGGGCCCACACCTCCTTCATTAAGTCTAAACGCTGGAAGGAAACATAGCTTCTAGGATATTGAGCTTGCTGAGGAACTACCACTAGGGTTACTAGCAGAAGCAACTTCCAAGACACTGCAGCTAGGGTTACTAGTAGGTGCAGTTGAAGAAACCCTAAACCTCTTATTGAGGCACCTTAAAGTGAATGGATTGACCTAATCTCTGGACAGATTAGTGCACCCTAGCCTAGCGCATCTCCTGGCACTCTCAGAAGGCCAAGATGTGAAGTTTGGATTTCTGGTCAAATCTAGGGTTTGACCAAGTCAAGCAAGCCATGACGAACTCTATGAAGTCTGAGAACAAGTTAGATGGAGCCTCTAACTTCAGAACATGGAAGACAAGGATTGATCTCATCCTTGCCAAGAATAAAGTACTGGATATCGTGAAAGGAAAGATCGTGAAGTCAGAGTTTGAAGAAGG
>JASDQU010259500.1:5944-21682 GCA_032191745.1 Picea mariana
TTTTCTCCGTAAATTTAGTTCATATATGTTTCTCTAAACTCTAACTATTTGAATGATTTTATATTGAATATACTGTACATGTTATAGCTATACATAAAAGAGTTCTAGTATCTTTTTTTTTAATCGTATAACTACTGTAAGTCCTTTCCTATACCTAAATATTCAGTATTCTACCTCTGTTGGTTGAATTGGTTATTGTTATAGTGGGATCCTTAATGTTGGTATGCATGCAATAACCTAGATAAAAGCTATTCGAAATTCAGTGAATAGATTGTAGGATTTAGTTGTAGATTTATTTCCAGAAATCAATTTTTAAATAGAATCGAATATGTATCAATGAACGAACAAAGCTATTATATGCATAGGTATGTTTTAAACTTTAAATAGAATCAAATATGTATTAATGAAAGAACATAACCGATATATGCATATATTCCATTCTGTATTTAGTTCAAAAAGGAAACATAATTCATTCATATAGCACATACACAGTTAAACTACCAATAGATACACAATATGCAATAGGGGTTCTGTGCAAATGATACTTTGAATCTGAAGTAAATTGGTTAAAACACAGTCAGGAATAAGATACATATATATATGTATAACGTATGAAATAATTCTGAAAGGTTCAAGACTCCATTATGATAAATATTATAGTAAATATATACACTGATAGATATATAGATATATATATAGAGAGTAGCAGGGTATTAATGTTGACTCGAAAATGACTAGGTCTAGTCAACTATGTTTAGTTGTGTTGAAAATAAATGGTAAACAATTCTAACCCTGCCAAGCAATATTTAGACTTTTTCACGAACCGTAACAGTAAAGGAATATAACCCATTCTAGGAATAATGGTAGACTAAATAGTAACAAACCCTAAGCAAAACAGTAATCAACTGGACTGTCAAACTTTTATGTTGCTGAGAGTGAGGAAGAAATCATTTACTAATCCTGGGAAGGGAAAAAGAAAATATACACAGAGCCATATTGTGTAGCAATAATCCCAAGGGAAAACAAGACAAACCATATTGTGTAGCAATAGTCCTTACAACAAGTTAAAACCCTAAAAGTTCTTCAGTCCCTTTATATCATACCAGTCAGGATTTCGGACTGTGTAAACATCTGTAACCGAATACTTTTTCAAAAATAGTAACGATAAATAAATTTCCAAGTTGGGATGAGACTAAATAGAGGAAGGTCTAGGATAAGACACCCAACGTTTTTCATCGTTCAATTGAAATCCTGTATGATAATAGTATACACAGACGTCGTACCAAGACGCAACTAGAGGACCTCCCCATGAAGGCAATAGAAAAAAACTACTACAAACTTATCAAAAATCCAGGTAGAAACCGTGCCCTCGGACTATTGGAACTCTGGGAAGGCTTACAAAGGAACTCGAATACCTCTTGCGTCGAGAGCGGGGACCGAACATCCGAGATCCATAGATAGATGAAAGGCCTTGAAGAAATAATGATTTATTATCAGTAGATGCAGACAAAAATTATGATATACTAACAAAATTGATAATAGTCAGTAAGGAAAATTTATGTAATATTACTTAACTTCTATTCGAGAGGCTGGCATAGCTCTCTTAATTCTCCTTGCCACTTTTCCCAACTAGATAGATGCCTGGCCGAAGGTGGATAGCGTATTTAGTCGCTGATGGGTACCCTCGTATCAAAAAAGGGCCCATCATTAATGAATTATATAAGCCCTGAAAACGAAGAAATCTTACAAGAAAGAGGTGCATACACCGCAAGTAACGATTTCATAAGAAGAAAAGACAGAAATAAACAGTAACAGTTATATTTTAAAAGATCTAACCAGACCTATGCTACGGATTATATTGTTCATATCGAATTTAGAAAGCAACACATAACCTCCATAACTGAATCATATCGAATAGTCGTATGCTTTGCAAACATTACAACGATTTATCCCCACTACTTTTTAAATCAAATCGGACAGAGCACGACGTGGGTATTACCCACTTCAATAATATTTTAAGCATTGTGAGAGAATATCATGAAAGGAATTATCTAAAGCTCTACAAAGATCTTAATCCTCGACAACATTCAAAGGATTCGGCATAGAACTTAAAACGGGGAGGTTACGAAACCATTTTTCTCCCAAAACCTAAACAAGAAAATGAACGGATATAGAGATATACCCATAGGAAATGAATTGGGAAGTTATGCAACCTGTACTTCCAAGACTGAATAGGAAAACGAATGAATATACTCCCTTCAAAACCAGAAGGCAAAAAAAAAAAAATAGAGATCAAATCGAAGGAATTTCCCTTCCAGGAATTAGGGTAACATTGGAAACGTTACAGGAGAAGTCGGTAATGCATTATTTCTATAAACATCTTACAAGAATGCGTGCTAAGACAAAAACTTACCAGGGGTAAAGGTCCACAACAACCGTTCCAATGTGGGAGTGGCTACCTTGGTAATACTCCGTGCCTCCAAGGTTGGTTCACAGGACCGCCTCACAGAACACAACAATGAAATTCATGAAACCACTTCAACCCTAACAGATATCTTGTCAACATCAGAGTAATTGCAGAGGACAGGTGGCCATGTGACTATGTCAGAGACAATATGCCATTTGGGTAAAGAGTTCAGTAATTTCCACTGGAACTTGCAGGCTACCTTAAATGAAGCTTACAGAGTATTAACTGTTAGACAAATAATTCATTCCTCCCACTTAACAAGTGTTATGTTAAGAGTAAAACCATTTGTCACTCCTTGAGATTAGCGTGAATCAACATCCTGATCCTAGTGGTGAAATGTCCATTGGCATTTGGAGGTAAGTAACTAATTCACAACCGACCTTGGTCCTAAGAACATTAAATTTGATCGCAATGTAGTAGATAGGTTAGATGTCTGGTAATAGAAATTGATTCATTGAATCTTATGGTGGGAAACCAAGTAAAGTCACCTAGTTTCAATGGTATTTGGATATACATGTGCGCAAAACCTTAAAAGTTTTTTATGTTTTTGCTTGAGTAAATCGTAGTAGGTTTTGTGACCCCTCTTTTTCACATGATCCATTACACCAAGGGGTAAAGGTATTTAAAAAAAAATATGAGAAGGACCACTTTGATAGGAAATTGTTTTCTTAAGAACTTTTTTTACAAACTGAAATTGCACCAGTCCTATAATAAGTTTACACCTTTTGTTATTAAAAGGAAAATAGAAAACAAAACAATATTTTTGTGTGTGTGATAATGAGGTTCATTACATATGGTATCAGAGTGAAAGTTACAACACTTGGCCTGAACAGGACCACTATAGTGCTTAGTATATATTTTGTTTTAGAAAAAAAAAAAAACTAATAAATTGTGTGGTTACAGACATAAAACTTTGTCTGTTTTGGTGAATAAGTATGGCAACTCAAGACAATGTAGAAAATAGGATGGAAGAAAATCCATAGCAAAGAACTCTTGGAGATACAAGGCAGAATAGTGACAGAAGCTCACCCATAGAAGTGTTGGAAACAATGAGGAACTTGATTGTTGAGCTACAGATCTTTAAAGCTGACAATGAAAAATTGAAGAAGGCACAACAAGAACAACAGGAGATAAACGAAGTCCTGCTGCACAATATAGTGACCAAGAAAATCCCAAAAGACAATGATAACAATGAAGAAGTCAACAACAGAGCCTCCAAGCACTCAGGGCCAGAAACAGAAAAAGGAGATAGTTCATCTGAAGGAATGCCTCCAGCTGAAGATGGAACAAAAACAGACAAAAAAAGAAAACAAGTAGACCACCTTGAAGGTTAATTTAGAAAGATTAAACCCACTATATTTGATGGGGAATCTAGGACATGATAAGAAGCAGAGGCATGGCTGTTGGACATCAAAAAGTACTTCCAAATCTATAACTATTCCAGCAACATGAAGGTCAGGATGGCAATCTACAATATAAAAGGGAAGGCCAGTATTTGGTGGCAAGATCTGAAATTGGCCAAGGGCCTAAAGGAGAAACAGTTGGAATGGTCTGAATTTAAGAAGTATTTGAAGAAACAATACCTTTCTGAAAATTATTATGAAAAGAAGACGAAGGAATTTTACGAGTTACGACTCAGACAAATGACGATGGAGGACATTATAAATAAATTTCTGGATCTGCTAAGGTTCGTACCATACATCTGGGAGGATAAAGTAAAAATTCAACTATTTCTAAGTTGTCTACCACAGTCCTACAAGGACAAAATTGAGTTTGACAACCCCAAATCCTTAAGTGAAGTATTCAGAAAAGCGCAAACTTGCTATGACTAGTATAAATAATGAGCAGAGTTTCCCAAAGCCTGGAAGGATAAGAAACAAGATCGAATGAATTAGCAGAAGAAGGGGTACCGGCCAGCTCCTTATCAGAATACAACGAAGAGTTTTCCGAGAAAGGTTTTTCACTCCAATCTTCTGAATACTCAAGGCAATGAAAAATTGGTAAACCTAGGAGCGAAGAGGTTTGGGGACAGCTCCCACGATCCATTACAATGTTGGGAATGTGGAGAGCCTCACCTCAGGAGGAACTGCCCTTGTTTGATTTCAACAAACAAGACTGTTGTTCATAACCTGCAAGAAGCCTCGACCGTGGGAGACATGGGTAGGAGCCTACATCATATAAATGCGGCCATCAATGGACGAATTTCTGTTTTAATTGACCCCAGAGCAACATTAAGTTATACTACTCCGAAGGTACTAGAGTCAAAGAAACTTAAGAGACTAAAGCACGCAAAATCATAGCTTGTGAAACTAGCGACAAGTACAAAAAGAAAAGTAATTGACTATATTTTGGATTTTGAGTTCATCCTAGATGGTCAAACTATAAGGACCAATATGAACATCCTACGAATAGGATCTTACGATATGATTATTGGGATGGACTGGTTGGAATGACACAAAGAAATATTAAATTGTTATACAAAGATGCTTAGCTATAAAGATGATTCTAGCACCACCAAGACAACCCAAGGTATACCAAAATCGGTATCAGCCAGACAAATTTCATCGATGCAACTAAATAAATGTGTGAGAAAAGGATGTCAAGTTTATGCCATCCAAGTGACGAGTCTAGCAAAAAAGAAGGATAAGCCAAAGTTGGAAGACTTTGCTGTCCTACGTGATTTCAGAGACATGTTTGTGGATGAGATACCAGAATTACCCCTTATAAGGGAAATAGACTTTTCCATAGATCTATTACCCAGTTCTTCCCCTATTTCAAAGGTGACTTACCGGATGAGTCCACCAGAACTGACAGAATTAAAAATACAATTACAGGAATTGTTGGACAAAGAGTATATCAGGCCAAGTGTCTCACCTTGGGAAGCACTAGTCCTCTTTGTGAAAAAGAAGGACAGTACTCTAAGATTATGTATCGATTATAGATAAATGAACAAAATGACTATTAAGAATAAATACCCCTTACCAAGGATAAATGATCTGTTTGATCAAGTAGGGGAGGCCAAGATCTTTTCAAAATTGGATTTACGATCTGGTTATCATCAAGTTTGGATAAAGGAAGATGACATAAACAAAACATCATTTTGGACATGATATGGGCACTACGAGTTTGTAGTCATACCTTTCGGACTCACTAACGTCCCAACCACGTTTATGTGCCTAGTGAGCAGTATTTTCAGTGAGTACTTGGACAAGTTTGTGGTATTATTCATTGATAATATCCTAGTCTATTCAAAGACGGAGGAGGAACATGAGGAACACTTAAGAATAGTTCTGCAAACATTAAGTAAGCACAAACTGTACGCCAATTTTGACAAGTGTGACTTCTATCAGAAAGAAATACAATATCTTGGACATGTAAAATCAGCAGAGGGCATTGTCCTAGACCCGAAAAAGACGAAATCCATTATGGAATGGCCGATACCTAAAGATGTAGCGGATATATGGTCATTCATGGGAATCACTGGATGCTACTGCAGGTTTATAGAATGGTTTACCAAGATAGCCTACCCTATCACATCATTACAAAAGAAAGGAACTAGGTTTAACTGGTCAGAGAAATGTCAAGACAACTTCAACAAACTAAAGGAATTATTGACAACGACACCCATATTGAAAGTAGCAGACCCAGATAAAGACTTCACCATATGTGTCGATGCAAGTAAAGAAGGGCTAGGTGGTTTCCTAACTCAGTAAGGACACGTTATTTTTTATGAGTCCCGAAAATTAAAATAACACGAGTGAAATTACGTCACTCATGACTTAGAATTGGCAGCAGTAATACATGCCTTAAAGATGTGGCGACATTACATAATGGGTAGAAGATTCCTATTATTAACGGACAATAGTGGGGTAAAATATATGTTTATCCAACTCGATCTTAATGCAAGGCAAGCAAGGTGGTTAGCCTTCTTAAGCGAATTCGACTTCGAGGTTAGACATATCAAGGGAAAGGAAAACAAAGTAGCAGATGCTTTAAGTAGAAGCATCCATGGATTATTTGAGATGAATATTAGCAGGGCAGAAAGTGATCTGGAAGAAAGAATAAGGACGGCTGGTATTGATGATGAAAACTATACTAAAATAATGGAAGAATTATCAAACAATACAACGAACTCAGATAAACCAGATCTAAGTATCGACGAGAAGGGACTGCTACGATTTAGAAACAGACTTTACATATCAGATTCAACAGGGTTAAAATTAACAATCTTGGATGAAGTACATAAGAATTCATATTCTGGCCACCCAGGTTACGAAAAAACGATAATAGCACTTAGGAAACTATTTTATTGTCTTAATATGAATGGAAAAACCGTGGAATACTTGGCTAGGTTCCAATATTGTCAGTAGGTTAAGGCCGAGCACCAACATCCCACTGGCCTCTTACAGCCATTACCAGTACTAGAATGGAAGTGGGAGACTATATCACTCGACTTTATAACAGGTTTGCCTAAAACTCAGAAACATAATGATTCCATCATTGTTGTAATCGATAAACTCAATAAGTCTGCACACTTTATTCCTATAAAGTCTACTTTTAAAGTTATAAACATTGCTAAAATATTCATGAAAGAAATCTTTAGACTGCATGGTATTCCTAAAATGGTGATTCCAGATAGAGACATAAAATTCACATCCACTTTTTGGAAGGAATTGTTTGCAGGGCTCAATACCAACTTGAATTTCAATACAAGTTATCATCCACAAATGGATGGACAAAATGGAAGGACAAACCAAATAATAGAGGATATGCTCCGCATGTACGTAAGAACAAAACCAAACAAGTGGGAGGATTATATACACTTGGTAGAATTTGCATATAACAATGGGTACCAAACTTCTACAAAATTGAGCCCTTTCGAAGTATTTTATGCCAGAAAGTGTACGACTCCAATTAGTTGGGATAACCTGGCTGACAAACTCATGGTTGGACTAGAAATGCTCCAAGAAATGGAGAACATGGTAAGAAAGGTACAACAGAACTTGAAGGAAGCAAAAGACAGACATAAGAGCTATGCAGATATGAAAAGAAGACACTTAGAGTTTCAAGCGGGAGACCATGTATATTTGAAGGTCAAAGCCCAAAAAAACTCATTGAAGCTAGGAAACTGTGCCAAGCTGGCACCCAGGTTCTGTGGGCCCTTCGAGATACTAGCTCGAATTGGACCTGTAGTGTATCAACTTGCACTGCCAGCGAATCTAAGAATTCATAATGTATTTCATGTTTCTTTATTGAAAAAATATGTTCACGACCCTACTCATATGATTGATTGGAACTTGGTACAGGTGGAGCCCGAAGGCGAATTCCAGGTGGAACCCATATGCATTCTAGACTAGAGAGAAATAACACTTTGAAATAGAGCTGTCACTCAGGTACAGGTGCAATGGAATCACTTTAGTCCTGAGGAGGCCACTTGGGAATTGGAGGGAGATTTGCGGAAATATCATCCAATCTTGTTCCAAGAAAGGAATGAACACTGAGGATAGTGTTTTATTGAAGGGGGAAAGGATGTGACTACCACCAAAATAAAATATTTTGGAAATTTAATTTTCTGGGAAATTATTTTGTTTTTGGTAAATTCGAATTTGGAAAAATTTTGCCATTTATGGCAATTCTGAATTTTGAATTTCTTAATTGTAATAAATTATTATGACTATTGGTGTTAGTCTCTAATTTGGTCTTGGTTTAGTGAGAAACCCTTGTCCTAAACCCTCCTTACCCATTCCTCATTTTCCGTCTTCAACTATTTTCTATTTTTAAATTTTGGATGTTTCATGGTTTGCATTATAATCCTTGATGATTTATTTAAGTTTGATTTTGAAAAACATTGTTTAAATTTGAAGTGTCTCCTTTTATGCTGTTGGAATTTTAAATTTTCAAGTTGTCAAACGCGCTACGAGAATAAGCCTATTCCCGTAGTGCCAAATAATCATGCCATAACTTACGCCTGCCATCCCAATTTAGTTATGATGACATGATTCATGAATTGAGAGTTCGTGTGATCCCACGAAAGTTTGGCAATCATTTCCAAATCCAACAGTTTCAGAATATAATTGCTATGCACACACACAGGGTTCATTTCAAAATCATCTATTGTTTAGTGATTATTATATGTGACTTGTTCGAGTTGGTTTAATTCAGCCTTGCACGGAGAAATACATGTATCCATTCAAAGCAACTTAATATACCAACAATTGCAGGTCGAAAATTTGGAGATCTAGAGAAACTTTTTCTGGACATTATTGTAAAAGGCATGTATGTTCAATTGACACTTAATAGCAAAGGCACATGGATGGTTAGACCTTCTTTTTTCTACTCTGTTATTTCATTTTTCATGCTTGAATTTATTATTCAAATTGCAATGCTTTTGGTTCTTGAATGTTAATTTATACAGTGAAGATTTTGCTGTAGAAATAATTTTTCAAGTAATGATTTCAAGATGATACCCCTCTTTCTTTATAATATATTGAAACTAAACTTTGTGAAATTGACAAATTGAAGATTTCACTTTCCTTTTTCTTGAATTGGTTTACTCCATCTATGTACCTACCTATTATTCAGCCAATGGGATATGCAATGTTTTAATCTTGATTTTCATGCCATGCTGTAAACTTGACCCATTTTTCAACCATTATACCAAAACCAAATCATAAAAACCTCAAAAACACTTTGCAATAAAATCAATGATGCCCTAGCTTGCCCTTACCATTCGAGTGCAAATTTAGAGACTAACAGTTGGGAAGAACTCTGATTTGACCCAACTAACTATTCGACAATGACACTTGTTTAAAAACAGAATATTTTATATTGATCGCAGGAAGACAAATGGAACAACCATGTTAAAAGTAGCTAACCATGACTCCATGAGTGGGGAAAATGTTGGAAATACCCATGGGATGATATTTACAAGTGGCAAATTAATGATTTGGCCATTGGCAGGCCCTAAAAACTAGGGATTTAGGAAGCTGTGAAAATTCCAAGGAAGGGAAAAGACCTAGGCAAGTTACAAATAAGCATATGTGAGGAGGCCCGACACTGCTAACTTTGCTGGGAAAGAGTCTATTTTTTTTTCTTTTTCACTTGTTGTTATGAACACTGTAAGGGTTTGAGGCAAGGAGAAAAAGTGACTGAATTAAAGGACAGTGCTGTAGAGGGATTTCCAAGTTTTCCCTTATGGACTCATGGGGGTGAATCGAGGACGTAATTGTGGCTGCATGGTTCTATGGTTGGGAGGAACGTGGATATTACCCACTGCAATAATATTGTAAGCATCATGAGAGAATATCATGACAGGAATTATTTAAATCCCTATAGAGATCTTAAGCCTCAACAACATTCAAAGGGTTCAGCATAGAACTTAAAATGGGGAGGTTACGAAACCATTTTTCTCCCAAAACCTAAACAAGAAAATGAACAGATAGAGAGATATTCCCATAGGAAATGAACTAGGAAGTTATGCAACCCATACTTCCAAAACTGTATAGGAAAATGAATGAATATACTCCCTTCAAAACCAAAAGGTGAAAAAAAATATAAAATGGAGATCAAATCGAAGGAATTTCCCTTCGAGGAATTAGGGTAGCATCGGAAACATTACAGGAGAAGTCGGGAATGCATTATTTCTCTAAACATCTTACAAGAATGCGTATAGAGACAAATACTTACTAGGGGTAAAGGTCCACACCAACTGTTCTAATGTGGGAGTAACTACCTTGGTAATACTCTGTGCCTTCAAGGTTGGTTCACAGGACCACCTCGTAGAACTCAACAATGAAAATCGTGAAACCACTTCAACCCTAACAAATATCCTATCAACCTCGGAGTAATTGCGAAGGGCAGGTAGCCATGTGACTATGTCAGAGATAGTATGCCATTTGGGTAAAGAGTTCAGTAATTTCCATTGGAACTTGTAGGCGACCTTAAATGAAACTTACGGAGTATTAACTATTCAACAGAGAATTCATTCCTCCCACTTAACAAGTGTTATGTTAAGAGTAAAACCCTTTGTCATTCCTTGAGATTAGCGTGAATCAATAACCCGATCCTAGTGGTGAAATGTCCATTGGAATTTGGAGGTAAGTAACTAATTCACAACCAACCCTGGTCCTAAGAATATTAAATTTGATCGCGATGTAGTAGATAGGTTAGTTGTCTTGTAGTAGAACCTGATTCGTTGAATCATATGGTGGGAAACCAAATAAAGTCACCTAGATTCAATGGTAATCAGATATACATGCGCGCAAAACCATAGAAGTTTTTTATGTTTTTGCTTGAGTAAATCGTAGTAGGTTTTGTGACCCCTCTTTTTCACATGATCCATTACACCAAGGGGTAAAGGTATTTAGAAAAAAACCTGAGAAGGATCACTTTGATAGGAAATTGTTTTCTTAAGAACTTTTTTTAAAAACAGAAATTGCACCAGTCCTAAATAAGTTTACACCTTCTGCTATTAAAAGGAAAATAGCAAACAATTTTTTATTTTTTTTTGTGTGATAATAAGGTTCATTACATTATAAGCACAGAGCCATCAAAACCCTAATCTACCTAGGATAGGAGATCTACACATCTCGCTATATCCTCCTTCCCTGAGTAGATATAAGCAGACAATCTTCCACAATTTCTTACAATGACTTGCACTCATCTCTGCAAGTCTCACATAGGCACAAAGAACTTACAATCCTTTGATCACATAGATCTAGCACTTAGCACATAAACCTATGGGTCTTATCATTCTTACAATGCCTAGACTTCTATTTATACATTACAAAATAGGCCTAAGCATGGCTAAACCCATGGGCCGACATTATAATCCCGTTACATAATCCAAAAAACCCAAAAAGGACCCAAAAGTGGGCCGAGAGCCCATGATCTCTATTTTGACTTGTGCTCCTCCTTCGACAGGCTATTGAAGTCCCTAAATAGGTCAATATGACCAAGAATCTCCCAAAGCTTAGTCAAGGGACAACACCTAGATTTTTCATATAACTACCGACAACCCTAACTGCATGTGAAATGTTTGGCCTTGTACTAACTATCACATACAGTTAGGGTTGTNCCCTAACTGCATGTGAAATGTTTGGCCTTGTACTAACTATCACATACATTAAAATTCCTACTACATTAGCGTACAATATTCGATACATATATTCCTTTTCTTCTTTTGTACTAGGACATAAACTTGAAGAAAGCTTAAAATGGGAAGCCAAAGGGGCTGAAACTGGTTTCACATTGTTCATACCAAAACTCAAAAGTATCTTCTCAACATACTTCTATTGTGACAACCAAATCTTACCATTCCTCCTATCTTTGAATATCTCCATGTCAAAAATCTACCTTGCTCCTCCTAGATATTTCATATCAAACGTCCTAGGCATCTGAGCCTTTAACATGTTTAACTCAATTATGATTTTTCTTGCTAAAAGAATATCGTCAGCATACAATACTAAGATAATGAATATTCCATTATTCAATTTCTTAAAGTAGACACAATGATCGTACTCACTCTTTGTATAATTCTAGCTCATCATTAAAGAGTCAAATTTCTTATACCATTGTCTAGGCAACTGCCTCAGACCATACAATGATTTCCAGATTTTTATGCTNTCAGGGTTTTGGACCTTGAGGATGCAGAGGCATCGATGGAACCCCTTGGACTTCGGATTGAGTCAGGGATTGTGCCCTTGGGGTTTGATTGTTTTACTGTGATATTAGTGCATCTGACTAGATGATATGATGTGGATATGTTCTGATATGATTTGTTGATGATGAAGGATGATGATAGCTTGCCGACCAGATTCACATATGGAGTATAGGGGTCACACACAACTGCCAGAGATGTTTAGGGAGAGGTGTGGAAAACAGCCCTGCCACAACCTACTAGCACTCATGTCGTGGCTCGAACTATAGCTTAACAATTAAGTAGTTCGAGAGGACCCACGATGCCATGAGGGGAGACTGCAATAGTCGCTAATGATGATTCTAAGGGGCGTGTAATAAGGCGGGGGCCTTATTCCTTAGAAGCCCTTATTCTCCCACAAGTTCACCTGGTAGAGTGTTGACTCCAGGATTATTGATGTCTACCAAATCAGTCAAGAGGCGAGTGGCACCCTTGCAGCACGTGGTGCATCTTGAAGGGCACATCGCACAAGGGAATAGATGAGGTGAGTGGCACCCTTGGAGCACCTAGTGCATCCTAAAGGGCACGTCACGTTGTTGATGATAGAGGGATGAACCTAGATGGCCCTAAAACAAATAACATGTTAAGTAATTTTAAAACAATTTCCCTAATTAAAATGTCACCCAGTATGAAAATTAAGGCCTAAGTCTAAATTACGCTAGTGGTAGAACCTTGTCTTCTCAAAAAAAAATAAAAAATAATAATAATAATAATAAATATAAACATAACTTAAATAATAATTTTAACCTTCGTTAAATCTTGTAGCATGAAGGGAGTAAGAAATTAAGTTATTCATAAAAATAAATAAATATGTTCGAATAAAATTTAATAGAAAAAGGGAAAGTAATGGTTTTATTACCTTGATAATTTTAAAATATTAATTAATTGAGAGAAGGGAAAAGGGTTAATTTTCACACCTACCTTTTTGAGTTATAAGTAAAAAGGGGAAACAGGGAAAATCAAAAAAATAGGAAACTAGGGAAAAGAGGTAACACAAAAAGGGAAAAAGGGGGACTTAAGGGAAAAAGCGGGAAGTCAGCTTAGTAAAGAATCTACATTTAAGAGCTTTCTAATTTTAAACTTAATTAGCAACTTCTTAGCAGGGAATGTTGAAATTACTAAGACAACTAAGAGGGGGGGGGGGTGAATCAGTTGTTACTGTGCTTAAACAATTTTAAGTCTATTAAAACCATTCAAATTTTCTTCAAGTGATCATCAACATTAGACAGCATATGGAAGATAAAAGTAATGAGCATCAATCACACATAAGGTATACACAGAGAAATATTTTCACAAGGAAACCCATAAAGGGAGAAAACCTCTTCTTCTTCAAAATGATAGGTCATCTTTTAAGATCTATATATCATCTATAATTGAGCACCAACTCAATGTGAGGCTGCTACCTCTGTTTTACAAGACATAACTTGTTTGAGAGCACCAACTCTCTGGTTTCTCTAGCACCCACTAGAAGGAAGCATCAACTCCCTTAATGTTTTAGTACCAACTGGATGGAAGTACCAACTTCCTGTTACATAGGCTCCAACCTATATAACAGAGAACACTTGTTCTCCCTTGCACCACCCTTCCACCTTGGTTGCTCTGGCTGCAACTAGATGGAAGCTACAACTCCCTGTGTTCAAGCTCCCACTTGAACCTTTGAGGACAACAATCCTCCCTAACACCTCCCAACCACCCTGTAATATTAAATGAATAATTAAAAAACCAGTTACACGGATAAATTGATTCTTACCACATCTTCTCTATTCTGTAAATCTGGTCTTCTTCTAATTGTTCTGCAATTTCTTCTCTTCCTTTTTCTATTCTGCATTTTTTCTCTTCTTCAACTTCTTCTATCATTCTGCTCTACTTCAAATCTATTCCAAATTTGTTACTCTTCTCTAAGTTTTATCTCACACTGCTCACATTTTCAGTCTCACACTACGCATACTGCGATTTTCCCTTTCTTACAGTTTTAATTCATATTTCGTTCATAACAGCCCACACCGCACACTCTGTCACATCTTCTTTTATTCACTCCTCACACAGTTGTTTCTTTTCACATCTTCTTCGGCAAAATAAAAATTGTTCGAGAAACTGAAACGCCAACTGATCAAAAATCATGAATCGGTTTTGCTAATAGATTCGTAACTGATAAATTAACCGTGAGAGAGAACAATAGCCCTCCGATCATATTCATGTTTATCTGCACCGTTGGATGAATTTTATTAATCTTGCCTTTAAATCGGGTTTCGTCATTTCGGCATTGCTGTGTCCAAGTGTCTCGACACTTCATATCATGATCTTCAAAACTCCGATACAGATCTTTTCTATGCAAGCTCATTCCTCTCTATGACCAAGGCCATGAACAAGTGCTTATGCATAAAGTGCTTTTCGCGAATTCGCATTTCGTGAATCTGGATTTGAGGCATCTCAACTTTCCAAGTCGCAATCCCCAAAACCTCGAAATGGAGCTTATCTGAACTAACTCCTTACCTTCTCGTGACCACTGGTGGTGACCAAAGGTTGTGCCAAAAAGGTGCTTCACAAGTTTATAAACTTCATTTGTTGATGGTTGAAAAACTCCATAGATCCAACGGTCTAGATCTTATCTTAATTCAATGGCTCAGATCATATCGCGATTTCACATATCATGATTTTAGCGTTTATGTTTCTTTCCTCTCCAAGTCCCGATAGGCAAAGCTCTGAGATGGAGCTTAGATCAACGGTCCAGAAAAAACCTTGAACTAATGGCTACGATTAAATCACGATTTCGCATATCACGATTTTGAAGATTATATTTCTTGCCTCTTCAAGTCGTGAGTCGCGAAACTCCAAAATGGAGTCGACGATCCAGATCACACCTTGATCTGATGGCTGTGATTAGATCGCGATTTTGCATATCGCGATTTCAATGGTCGTATTTCTTGCCTCTTCAAGTTGTGAGTCGCGAAACTCTGAAATGGAGTCAACAGTCTAGATCACACCTTGATCTGACAACTGTGATTAAATCGCGATTTTGCATATCGTGATTTCAATGGTCATATTTCTTGCCTCTTCAATTTGCAAGTCGCGAAACTTCGAAATGGCGTGGGATCAACGGTCCAGATCACACATTGATATGACAGTTGTGATTAAATCACGATTTCAGGAGATGAGAGGTTGGATAATTTCTTACTTTTGACTTTCCAGTCAGTGAAATGTTGATCTATGTCCACGTATCATGCCCGAAGATGGACAATCCTCCTTCTTTCGGGATTTTGTATGCTTGTTTCTTCTTGCATTTCGAATGAACATGTAGGTTCTTCATGATGTAATGATGGTTGATCCTCATGCTTAGATCTGACAACTAAGATCTATCCTCCTCTTTTGGGCATTCTTCTTGTCTACTAACAAATCTGACGGTCCTCCTTCTTTCGGGAATTTTGAATGGGATCCAACAATCAGAAATGCTTCTCTTCCAATGATCAGAAATGATTCTCCTCTTGATCTTACTTTGTTCCACTTAATTTGATATTTCCATCGATGATTCTTGTCAACAATCATTTTCCATCATTGTTTTACTTGCCATCAATGA
>JASDQU010259502.1:0-15737 GCA_032191745.1 Picea mariana
AAATGAAACAACTCATATAACCCACTCCCTGACTCAATCCGGAGTCCAAGGGAGTTCCACCGATGCCTGTGCACCTGCAAGGTCCGAAACCCTGCACACTCAATGAAACTGAGTCAGCAGCACCTGTCTATGTCAAGGTAGTAACACATCATGTCATATAACTTAACTCATCATAACGAAGGAAACAGTTTTATCATCATAAAAATCCAGATCACTTGTGAGCAAGTGTCCTCAAAGAATAAGTTTGGTAAGTGCTCTAGAGCGGGATGTTACATGGGCAACCTGGATATCAGAAAATAGTGGAAAAAGTCAAGAGCCATTACTATTGGCCAAGCATGAAGAAATAAATTACAGAGTACGTCACCAGATGTATGGAGTGTCAAAGGGTCAAAGCTGAGAATAGAAACCCAACTGGGTTGCTCCAATCATTACCCATCCATGAGTGGAAGTGGCAAGTGGTGACAATGGATTTCATCACAGGATTACCCAGAATAAACAAGCAGCATGATTCCATCATGGTAGTGGTGGATAAGCTTACGAAAGATGCCAATTTTATTCCATTGAAGACTACTCACAAGGAATCTAATGTTGCTGATATTTATATGAGGGAAATAACATGTTTGTAGGGTATTCCCAAGACAATTGTGTCTGATAGAGAGCCAAAATTTACCTCGAAGTTTTGGACATGATTATTCAAGAGGATCGGAATGAGCCTAAATTTTAGCACAACTTATCATCCCGAGTCTGATGGACAAACATAAAGAGTAGATCAAGTGATAGAAGATATGTTAAGAATGTATGTGATGGAAAAACCATCCAAATGGGATGAATACCTACACTTGGTAGAGTTTTCTTACAACAATGGGTACCAAACATCACTGAAGATGATCCCGTTTGAGGCACTTTATGGAAGAAAGTGAAACACGCCAATAAGCTGGGAAAACCCATCTGATAGAGAAATAATTGGGCCAGAGTTCCTCAGGGAAATGGAAGAGAACTTGTTAAACATAAAGCGGATTTTGAAGGCTACCCAAGACAGGCATAAAATCTATTCTGACAAAGGGAGAACCCATAAAGAGTTTAAAGTGGGTGATCATTTTTTCTTGAAGGTGAAAGCCAACAGAAGTTCCCTAAAGCTGGGAAGCTGTTCCAAGTTGGAAGCTAGATATTGCAGACCATTTGAAATTCTAGAAAGGATTGGACCACTAGCTTATATGTTTGCATTGCCTGCATGCAGGACTATTCATAATGTATTTAATGTCTCATTTCTCAAGAAATATATACATGATGCTAATCATGTGATTGACTGTAATGTAATTCAGGTGGAGCAAGAAGGCGCCTTAGAAGTGCATCTGGTGCACATACTGGACCAGAAGAACAAGTAGCTCTGGAGTCGAGACATAGGGCTTGTAAAGTTTCAGTGGACCAGGTACGGTCCTGAGGACGTAACATGGGAGCATGAAGACACTATGTGGGCAGAATACCCACATGTTTTTTAAGATTTTGGAAATCTTGTTGATGTTGTGTAATGAATTTGCACTGAGGAAACTAAAAAAATAAGGGGAGGGGATTGTAATACCCCAAGGAAGAGCCCCGATTGTAATTAAAAATGTAACATGTTTTGTAGGTTGATGAGCCCATTATTTATAAGCTGGTATACTTATGTGTTGATTAGGCCGGGAGCCTAGGTGTTAAAGACCAAGAGATTGTTTTGTACATGTAAATATCCATATTATTAATATAAAAACATTGTTTTGTGTAGACCAACCATGAAGAAAGAGTATGGGGGACTGAACTCCACTAGGTTGGGAAAGAGAGGAGGCTAAGAGTAGAGCCTAAGAGCCTAATCTTAAGATCTTAGTATAATAATATATTATTATTCTAAAAATCTGTAAAGAGGATAATAATTTATCCTAAGTGGGGGAAACGTGCTCATCGAGAAAGAAGTGTCATCCAAAATGCATGAAGATTTATGGGGGGGGCATTCTCACCATTCTCACCATGCTAAGAATTCGAACCATTCTCACCCTTTTGTCCACTCTCACGATTCTGGACCATGCTGGTCATCCATTACCCCGACTCACAGATGAAATAAACAAGAAGGAAGTGAGCCAGTCCTCCATTGTAGAATGCCAAGACCCTGAACATATGAAACAAACCTGATTTGATGACCTTGCGGCACTTGTACCCTACGATTTTCCTACTTTTTGTCTTGTCTGTATCATTTCCCACGTCCATTTTATGTTGATGTCATCATCGTGCTTGTGTGTTGAGGAGCGGAAGTGAAAAGCAAGTTTCCAGGCCCATGGATAGAAGAAGCAGGTTGTCAGGCCTATGAGCAACTCTCTTCAGGTGAGAGAGTGTGCTGACGAAGTGAGTTCTCCTAGAGGGAGTCCAGTAGCAGCTATAGAGCTCTGAGAATTCATGATCCAACTTGTTGTTGAAGCCCAAGGAAAGGGAGGTGTAGCAGCCGATGGACTATTGGACAATGAAGGTGTACACTCCTGGGGTGGGACAAGAATGTGCCGAATGAGAGTCTGTGAGTTTTGGGCGTAAGTGGCTCCTTGGAGAAAATCCTTCATGTTGTATTGTGAAACTTCCTATTGTCCCTGCCTAGCCTAGGAATCCCTTGCCTGGTGGAGTTTAGTCCCATCTTGGGGGTGATCCACTGCTGAGAGTGATGAGCAGTATGATCTAAGGTTGGAAGGTTCGTGGAAGGTCTGCACATAGTTGGTGTACTTCAATTAAAATATAAGTGCCAATTCTTTGTTCATTGTATGTTGTGTATTTGTACATGTGTTAGAATTGATGAATAATGCCTATATATATTGCATGTATGTGTTAATGTTGCTTCCTCATGAACAAGTGTATGAGCAGAGTTTTGATGCCCGTGTAATTACATTAGATATATATATATACATATTAATATCATATGTTATCTCTATTTATTTCATGTTAAGTTTATATGTGAATATTTCCACAAAAGATGTTTACTCAGTGAAAATTTCGGCTTGGGTGGTCGGGGTGTTACAATATGGTATCAAAGTGTTATTTGGAGTAGCATGGCCTGACCTGGGTGGTCGGGGGTGTTACAAATCATTTTACTTATTCCTGCAGTGCAGATACATTCCACGTGCTTACCTCTTGCATTCTCATTCATAGACACGCCCTTAAGTTCATAGGGATATGTACTCCCTTAGCAAAACCATGAGATTTTGAATTTTCTCATGTCACTTCACGTCTTTCATGAGGGTTATTCTTAGTCCATAGGACTCATTTTTAATTTGTAAAAAAAGGATTATCCCAATAGCAGGTTTTCAGTTATGACATGTCAAGTAAGCTGGCCTCACATATTCCATAAGGCCTCTAGACATGGGAAATTATACTCACAATACCTAATATCTTATTTAATCAACAATTGTAATTAACATAGGCTTCATAATCCCACATTTGTAGGCAACCTTGCAAACTATTCAGTCCATTATCCCCCTGGACTCAAGCATCCCTATAACAAGTTTTTGAAATTTGCATCCAAATATTGTTATCAGTGCCTACCGACATAATCCCACTCCCAAAGGAGTGGATATCATTCCCTCAAAGAAACAATATGAGTCTTCTACTACAATATAGTAGGGTTCGATTATTGTTTTGAGTAAATTCCCAACAAAATTTCAATCTGCAATCCTTCTCCTCAAGGATCTTATGCAGATAATCTCCATACGATAGTAAACAATTTCAACAATATCATATTACCCTTGGTAAAGTAGTCTCAAGATTGTTCTGTAGCCCATATAAGATTTGTGTTTGAGTCATGCTCTAATAAATAAGGTAGGGTAGGATGCCCTCCCCCTTAAAATTTTTCTAAGAAAAATTTATCTGACTCTTTCATGAGCCCAAGCAGGACAAATATTTTTTCCCTCTTTAATACCACTCTATCACACACCCAAACCCCTAAGTACTCTTTTAAGGGATGGTTTATAATTTTTTTTCTTTCCTATAACCCTCAGAATTCTTCGAATGAGGACACCATCACCTTGTGCTCACCGAGACCTTTCCAATGACTATAACCTTGTCCAAAATCGAGCTCAAGTTTGAAAGCTATGGTCTTCTGAAGTTTTCGAAGCATCATTGGCCAATGGTTGTCCCATTCGCCACATGGAATCCACATGGCATCACCTCTCTCATACAATATGACATGGCACTGTCATGACCTAGGTCTTAACCCTTGGTGATGACGTGGTCACTAGTTGTAGGAAATATCTCATGGTCTTCACAAATACTGGGCCTTCGACCCTTCGTCGCTCTTGCAAAAGTATAAAACTTTCTAGAGATCCAAAGTTCGGAGGGCTACCTCCACTATGAATATCTACGATGGAGCTCTATCTACCCTTGGATCTGACGGATGAGGGTTTTCCTCACCTAACACATGGTTTAGAAGTGATGAGGAAGGAAAGGGGGGAAGGGTCCCACACCTAACTCACTTTTAATCCCACGATGCCACGTGGATATACCTAGGTGTGCCACATCACAATGGCATGCATGGTCTCATCCAATAATAGTTGGACACTACAACAAGGGAAATTCGATGTTTACGACACCCTCCTATATCCTTTAATCTCCCAAAGCCCCGTAGTCTTGAATTTTTGAGGCTCCTGAAGAGGGTCCCACGCGTGTACTTACAAAAATAGCTTAAGGATAATAAAGGAATTTATTTAATATCATTAATTATGTAATCCCAGGGCTTATGGCCCTAGTCCAGGTTATTCTCTACTTAAAAATCTCAAAACATCGAAGGATGAAAACCCAAAGTTCCATGGATCATCGATCTAAGATCCTTCAGTATATTTCTCGACCATTCGATCGAGGGCAATGGAAGGATAGCATTAGTGGGAGTATTAGCTGAAAGAAAATGGTAGTCACTACCTCGTGACCACTTCGGTTAGTAATAATCTAGAGAGGTTGAAAGGTTGGGGATTGAAAAAGTCGTGAAGTCGCGAAATAGTGTGTAATTAACCCCAAATTTACCAAATAAAAAAAATGATAGGTGCATTAAAAATTCTTTACTCGGGTCTACTTGATCGGTTTAAAACTATAATCGTCGCTATCACTATTAGAATATGGCATATACTTATAAGTAGTTACAAGCAACACATAACAAGGTAGTTAATCATTCCATCAATTTATGCCTATTAAAATAATTCGGTACATGTGACAACATTTTTGTCCAACAGGCTAAAGTTTAGACTATCCCTGAAACTGTAACCTAGTTGTTTCCACAAGTCTATCCTAAAATGGTTCTGCCCTTAACAAAGGGATCCACGGAGGTGTTTACTAAAACTCCACCTTTAAACGAGTCTTAGTAGTCTCCACTTCTTATCCCATGAAGGAGTACTTAAAACTTACCACAACCAATCCCTTATATTGAATTTTCTTTTCTTATTTATATCTTAATATCCCATGTATCAATATTTGTTTAGAAATGTTGGATATACAATCCTTACCATATTTCTATATAGTCACATGTATATAATACCTATATCAATAGTCACCCAAGGCAATGCATTTTCTTGAGTTTATGAATTATTGTATATTTTACTTGAAGTGTTTAACCTTATTCGCATATGTCTATATGGGTATCCTTGCAACAGTTATACCCTTACTGTATCCACACTCTAATTGTCACAATTAGTGGATGTTCTTGCCAGTTTTCCTTAAGGCTTTTAACATAGTAGTTAGCGGGAACTTAACATACGCCAGTTGTATAACGACAGGGTTGATTAAAAACGATGTTTAGCATTGAGGGTTGGAATCCCATATGGGATGATGAGTCATAACCCTAATACTTATTTTCCAGCTTGAAATTTCCTAACGTACTGACAAGGATTAGCACTAACAGTGTTATAGGCTCGGTTCAATGCTCAGTTAAGACATGTCCGTAATTAACATTGAATTCTCTGGGTGAAAGTTATGAGGGTCCACTCTTCCCCTTCGGACTATGGACAGATCTCTTCAGCAAACGCCGATGGGAAATTCACCCACGTCAATCCCAAGCTAAGTATTATTCGTGTGTTGAGCTTCAACAATTAATTTTCGTTGATTTTCTTAAAACTGTTAACTAATTCTCGATTTATCTTCAATATTTAATTTTGTGTATTTTTCATAATACTATTTACTAAATTCTCGATTTTCCCTTTGCAGGACTTAATCGTTCTGAGAAATGGATTTACAAGATTGCCTCCCTCGAAAGGTATTCGAGTTCCATCTCTTGACGTTAAAAAAAATTAACTTCCTAGATTTTGTTTATATTAGCACATGGTTCCACCCTAGGGTACTCTATTGTGTTAGTTTCAAACCAGGGTTCCAAGGATAAACTGGTTATATGTATTTAAATTATTTTATGGAATAAACAGATTGCAAGGGAACCTATATTGAATACAATCCCATGATTATACAACATAGCATGTGTTAAGTAGGAAGTTAAAACTCTTCTAAGTGTTGGTCAACACTGTAACATGTAGCATGCAATTATATGCCCCTGAAGATTTGCTTCTGGGTTTGCTATAATGTAAAAGGACTGTAATTTTATATTCCCTTGATATAGACTGATTAATGAAAAATACTTTAAATCTCATGTGAATCAAGGTGTTGATACAATCCTTCTGTGTATGAGTACATTAGATGTTTTATATATATATATATATATATATATATATATATATATATATATACATGGTACGGGTTATGACTAACATAGCAACACATACATTTATTCAGATACTTGCAAATAAAATCATGCACAGGTACTTCCTGTAGGTCTGTACTTAAGGCTATCGACATGTAGAAATCTTTAATAAATCCTCATTCATATTTATATCAAACTATTCCCAATATCAACAACAGATCGAACTAGCATTTGTTTTACTATTCCTATTTAGAAAATGTATTCACATGAATAAGTAATCATCAGAGATTCACCTCATTCCTATCAGGTTAATTCATAATAAAATATTCATCAAGAGAATAGGTAGAATAACATATCTAAAATCGAAGTTGGGACACAAATGGAACAACCAAGTTCCACCCAATCGCAGAACAGAACAACCAAAATACTTGCTCTGTTCACCCCCTAGCCTGACAATGATTCCGTAAGGGAAAACTCTAATCCTCCTNCCTATTTTTCTATAGTCCTCTTTCAGATCAGAAATCCCCCTTGCCTCACACTCAGAACAATGCTCATAACAACAAGAGATATCCTTTCTCCAACATACTAAGCAGCGTTCTACCTCCTCCCATATGTTGTCTATCAAAAAGCATCTTGTGCTTAGGTCTTTCCCCCCTTTGGGAATTTTCACAACTTTACAAATCCATGATTTTCAGGGGCTTCTAGTGGCCAAATTTGTCATTTCCCACTTGTAAAATTCATCCCTGAGGTAGTTCAAGTCTGTTCCCCACTCATGGAGTCATGGTCAGCTGATTTCAACCTGGTTGTTCCATTTGTCCTTCAACAATTAATATAACATTTTTTTGTCTTTTACATGTATCATAGTCAAAAAGTTGGTTGGGCAAATCAAATATTTTCCCAACAATCACAATAATTAATTACAATTAATCAAATTCCAAATTCGTATTTCCATAAATGGCAATAATTTTACAAATACAAATTTTCCAAAAACAAAAATAAATTCCTAAGTGCATACAGACTTTAATAATTAATTATTTTTGGGGATATTACATCCTATCCCCCTTCATTACAACACTGTCCTCATTTTTTGTTCCTTTCTTGGAACAAGGTTGGATAATATTTATGCAAATCTTCCTCCAACTCCCAAGTCGCCTCCTCAGGACTAAAGTTCTCCCATTGCACTTTTACCTGGGTGATGGCTCTGTTCCATGTCCAGAATGCATAGAGGTTTCTCTTGGAACTCGCCTTCTGGTTCCACCTGCACAATGTTCCAATCGGTAATGTGAACATGATCATGAACATATCTTTTTAACAAAGAAACATGAAATACATTATGATCTTTTAAATTTGCAGGAAGTGCAAGTTGATATTCCATAGGTCCAATTCGAGCTAAGATCTCGAAGGGACACAAAACCTGGGCGCCAATTTTGAACAGTTTCCTAGCATTAATGAAATTCTTCTTGATTTTAATTTTAAATACACGTGATCTCCAACTTGAAATTCCTGGTGTCTTCTTTTCAGATCTGCGTAGCTTTTCTTTCTGTCCTGTGGCTCCTTTAAATTATATTGTACTTTTCTTACCATTTTCTCCAATTCCTGGAGCATTTCTGGTCCCACCATGAGTCTGTCAATTGGGTTATCCCATCTAATTGGAGTTGTACACTTTATGTCGTACAGTACTTTGAAGGGGCTCATCTTAGTTGATGTATTATAACCATTATTGTATGCAAATTCTACTAAGTGTAGGTATTCCTCCCACTTAGTTGGTTTCATCCTTATGTACATTCATAACATATCCTCCACAATCTAGTTAGTTCTTTTAGTTTGCCCATCCGTTTGTGGATGGTAGCTTGTGTTGAAATTCAAGTTATTATTCAACTCTGCAAACAATTCATTCCAAAATGTAGATGTAAATTTGACATTCTATCTGAAATCACCATTTTAGGAATACCATGCAGTCTAAAAATTTCCTTCATAAATATTTCAATGATGTTAATAGCTTTATAAGTAGATTTCTCAAGGATAAAATGTGCAGACTTGCTAAGTTTATCAATTACTACCATAATTGAATGATTTTGTTTTTGAGTTTTAGGAAAACCTTTGATAAAATCTAGTGAGATAGTCTCCCACTTCCATTCTGGTATAGGTAAAGGCTATAACAGGCTGGCTGGGTGTTGGTGTTCATCCTTCACCTATTGACAATATAGGCACTTAGATAAGTATTATATGGTATCACCTTTCATGTTAAGCAAATAAAATAACTTCCTCAATGGTGTTACCATTTTCTGGTATCCTGGATGACCAGAATATGGATTCTTGGGTACTTCATCAAAAATTGTTAGCTTTAATTCAATAGAATATGGTATGTACAACCTGTTTTTGAATCTTAGTAATCCATTTCTGTCCAAACTCATATCTGTTCTATCTAAATTTTCTGCATTATTTTGTAAATCTACCACTGTTTTGATGTATTTTTCATCATTTTCACTTACATATTTTATCCTTTGCTCAATGTCGCTTTCTTCCCTGCTAATATTTATCTCAAACAACACATGAATTCTTCTACTTAAGGCATATCCCACTTTGTTTTCCTTACCCTTGATGCGTCTTACCTCGAAATCGAATTCGCTCAAGAAGGCCATCCATCTCGCTTGCCTTGCGTTAAGATCCGGTTACTGAATAAGAATTTCACACCACTGTTATCGGTTAGCAACATAAAAATTTTGTCCATTTTATAGTGTCGCCACATTTTTAATGCATGAATTACCACTTCTAATTCCAAGTCATGTGTGACATAGTTTTGTTCATGGTCTTTTAATTTTCGTGACTCGTAACAAATAACATGCCCTTCTTGAGTTAGGACACCTCCCAAACCTTCTTTGCTCGCATCCATGCAGACTGCAGAGTATTTATATGGGTTTTCTACCCTTAAAATAGGTGTGGTTGTTAATAGTTCTTTTAACTTTTTAAAACCGTCCTGACATTTCTGCGACCAAATAAACTCGGTCCCCTTTTTCTGTAGGAATGCATTCTTGGATAATCCCTCAATAAACCTATGGTAGTAATCGGTAATTCCCATGAATTATCATATGTTCACCACATCCTTAGGGATAGGCCATTCCATGATGGCTCGTATCTTTTCTAGGTTGACTACAATACCCTCTTCAGATATTACATGTCCTAGGTACTGTATTTTCTTTTGGTAAAAGTCACATTTGTCAAATTTTGCATACAACTTGGTTTTTCTTAGGGTTTGCAATACTATCCTTAGATGTTCTTCATGTTCTTCTTTTGTTTTTGAATACACTAGAATGTCGTCAATAAATACCAACACAAACTTATCCAAATATTGACTAAAAATGTTATTCATTAAACACATAAATGTTGTTGGTGAGTTAGTGAGACCAAACAATATAACAACAAATTCATAATATCCATATCTCGTCCTAAACGTTGTTTTACTTATGTCTTCATCCTTTATTCTGACCTGGTGATAACCATATCTTAAATCCAACTTAGAAAAAATATTTTACCCTCCCACTTGGTCAAACAGATCATTGATTCTGGGTAGGGGATATTTGTTCTTAACAGTCATTTTGTTTAACTACCTATAATCAATGCATAATCTTAGATTTTTGTCTTTCTTTTTAACAAAAAGGATTGGTACTCCCCACGGTGAGACACTTGGTCTGATGTATTCCTTGTCCAAGAGTTCTTGTAGTTGCATTTTCAAATCTGTTAATTCGGGTAAACTCATCATGTAGGGTGCCTTAGATATAGGGGTTGATCCAGGCAGCATATCGATAGAGAAATCTATGTCTCTTCTTGGGGGAACTTTTCGTATTTCGTCTACAAATAAATCTCTAAATTCATGTAAGATGGTAAAATCTTCTAGGCTGGGTTTATTTTCTTTTCCAACAGATTTGTCACTTGAATAACAAAGATATGACAACCTTTATTCATGCACTTCTTAAATTGCATTACTAAAATCTGCCTAACTGAGATAGGTTTTCTGACGCCTTGTACTATCCTAATAGTGTTTTTTTCATCTATGTAAGTAAGTGATTTTTCATAACAATCCAAAATTGTTTTATGCTTCTCTAAACAGTCCATTCCAATAACTATAGCGTATGACCCTAACGGTAGAATATTCAGATTTAACTTTGCATTTTGACCATCTAAACTGAGTTCACAATCAGAAATGAAATTTGTTACTTTCCTTTTTGTCCCTATTGCTAGCTATACTAACTAGGATTTAGTATGCTTTATTTTCTTAAGCTTGTTTGAATCAACTACACCAGTAGTAACATAACTCAGAGTAGCTCCTGGATCAATTAAAATAGAAATACGATTATTATTGACTTTACCTTCAACTTCCACTATAGTGGATTGGTGATCATCTTGTCAGCTATTTAGAGATGCATTGATCCTGTGTACACTTCTACCCACATCTCCCACTATAGAGGCCTCTTGCAGGTTCTGAACTGTGGTCCTTTCTATAGAAGTTAAACGTGGACAATTCCTCCTTAAGTGAGGTTCTCCACACTCCCAACATTTTAACAGTTCCCTGGGTATGTCTCCAAGCTTCTTGGTTCCTAGATTAACCGATCTCCCTCCCCCTCGGGTGTTGTGATTATTGGACTTAAAATATTTTCGTGGAAAATTCCTTGACGCATTCCGGAAAGGGGATGGTTGGAAGCCATTCTTCCACTGATTCATTTTGTCTTGTTTCTTATATTTCCAAGCCTTGGGAAGTTCATACCACTGTTTGTATTGGTCATAACACATCCAGGCCTTTTGAAACCTTCACTCAAGGTTTTGGGGTTGTCCAATTCAATTTTTTCCTTATAGGACTGTAGTAAGAAGATTAGGAACCATTGGATTTTTACATTGTCTTCCATGATATAAGGCATGAACCTTAATAACTCAAGGAATTTGTTTATCAGGTCATCCATGATCATTTGGCCGAGTCTTAACTCGTAAAATTATTTGTTCTTTATCTCATAATAACTTTCTGATAAATATTGTTTCTTAAAGTATTTCTTGAAATCCAACCATTCCATCTATTTTTCTTTTAATCCCTTGGCCAATTTTAGGTCCTGCCACCATATACTCACCTTTCCTTTCAGGTTATAACTAGCCATTATGACCTTCATGTTGCTGGAATAATTGTAAATCTGGAAATACTTGTTTATGTCTAGTAACCATGCTTCAACCTCCTCCCCTATCCTGGATTCTGCGTCAAAGGTGGACAGATTGATTTTATTAAATTCACCCTCTAGGTGGTCCACCTATTTCCTCTTTCTTCCAGTGGTTGTTTTATTTTCTGTTGATGGTGTGCCTTTAGAAGATTTTTTCTCGCTTTCTGCTTCAAGACTAGAATTTTTGGAGGCTCCTTTGTTGACTTCTTCTTCCTTGTCATTGTATTTTTGGCTCCTCTTTGTTACTATGCTATGCAACAATGCTTCATTTATTTCCTGCTGGTCCTCATGTGCCTTTTTCAGTTTCTCTTTATCTGCCTTGAAAACTTGCAGTTCCACGATAAGGTTCCTCATGGTTTGTAGAACCTCGGTAACTGAACTTCCTTCACTATTCTTCCTAGGCTCTTTAGGAGGTCCTTGCTCGGGATTCTCCTTAAGTCTTATCTCCTCTTCATTTTTTGTTGCCATTATCACAACAGAAATAAAAAAAAAAATGTTTGTAACAGTAAGCGTTTTTGTTAGTTTTTCATTAAACAAAATAGTATGTACTAAGCAAATTTTTTGGCCCTTCTTTGAGGTCCAAGCATTGTAACCTTTTTCTTTGATACCATATGTAATGAAACCCAAATTTACCAAATAAAAAAAAAATTGATAGGTGCATTAAAACTTCTTAACTTTGGTATACTTGATCGGTTTAAAACTATAATCGTCGTTATCAGAATACGACATATACTTATTCGTAGTTACAAGCGACACATAACAAGGTAGTTAATATTTCCATCAAGTTATGCCTATTAAAATAATTTGGTACATGTGAAAACATTTTTGTCCAAGAGGCTAAAGTTTAGACTATCCATTAAACTGTAACTTGGTTGTTTCCACAAGTCTATCCTAACATGGTTTCTACCCTTAACAAAGGGATCCATGAAGGTGTTTACCAAATATCCACCTATAAACAAGCTTTAGTACTCTCCACTTCATATCCCATGAAGGAGTACTTCAAACTTACCACAACCAATCCCCTATATTGATTTTTTTTTTCTTATTTATATCTTTATATCCCATGTATCAATATTTGTTTAGAAATGTTGGATATACAATCCTTACCATATTTCTATATAGTCACACGTATATAGTACCTATATCTATAGTCACCCAAGGCAACATATTTTCTTGAGTTTATGAATTATCATATATCTTACTTGAAGTGTTTAACCTTATTCGCATATGTCTATATGGGTATCCTTGCAACAGTTATACCCTTAATGTATGCACACTCTAACTGTCACAAGTAGTGGACGTTCTTACTAGTTTTCGTTAAGGATTTTAACATAGTAGTTAGCGGGAACTTAACATACGCCAGTTGTATAATGACAGTGTTGATCGAAAATGATGTTTAGCGTTGAGGGTTGGAATTCGATCTGGCATGATGAGTCATAACCCTAATACTTACTGTCCAGCATGAAATTTCTCGACGTAGTGACAAGGATTAGCACTAACAGTCTTATGGGCTCGGTTCAATGCGTAGTTAATACATGTATGTAATTAACATTGAATTCTCTAGGTGAAAGTTATGAGGGTTTTGCACTGTACTGGTTCTAGGTTCTCGTGACCAATGTGGATACACCATATGCGTTGGTTCACATGGCCAACATACCCAAAAAATCCCCTCGCCATTACTCTACAATACAAAGGCACCCGGGGTAACTAAAGTCTCATTCTTCTTTGGGCTCAATGTGTTTGCAAGGAAACACCCAACGTTAACCCCTACAACTCTTCTCTATGTGTAAGACCGATGACATCGAGGTTACTGCTCTTCTTAAGGAAAAAAATGGGTACATGACCTATGGTTTCCTCCTCTACTAGGTGAGTCCATGACAGACTCTAATGCTCAAGTTATCTGCAATAAAAGTGGTATTTCGAAAAGGGTTAATCGTATTTGTAATTGTATCTGTAACTGTTTCCCTTACGACTTCTAGTTGAAGTCCCTCCTTTCGTTGTTCTTAAATATCTGAATGTATTTTCATCCATGATCTGTGTAAAAATAAGTAGCTCTTACTCATGGTAATCTATGACCATGTCTCCTCTCATGAGGGTAACCACCCACTACTGAGGTTTTCATTGGGACTTGCATGCAACTTCTACACAGATTCAAGAATTGTCTGGAGATAAAGTTTAGGGCTTTGTATGCAAGACGCTATATCGTGGCCTCTCTCTTCTCTTGATTGTTTATGTCTTTATTTTTTCTTAAGCTATGCACAACATGCCTATCGCTGAAGCTCTTGTGGTTGACTCTTGCGTGGGTTTTTCTACAATGATTCTTAATCCACTTGGGTGTGTTTTGTATGTGTAAACAATATCTTGTTATTTCATGTCTAATATATTGTAAATATCTCTTCCATTCATAAGGTGTTGAGGATTTTTGCATGAAAGTCTGAGCGATGCATCCCTAGAACTTACTGTGATTTATTTTTGTTTTAAATATATTCATGGTATCAAATGATAAAGGGACTTTCCCGTGTGTTTGTAACAATATTTCCTTTCTTAAATTACGCGCATGCAGTAACAGGCCTGAAATACCTTTCTATTTATGTCTCGCATAATTAATACAGGGAAATGTTAGGGTCATGAGGCCTCTCTTGTTGTAAATAATTACATTCCTCAGAGTTTACACTTCGGGTGTACAAATTGCCCTAAAATCATTGTTCCTGAAAGATATGGTTAAGATGTCTATCTATACTTCTCCTACATAAATAAAATGGTCATTTAAGTATCCATGACTCCATCGAATTCTCTTCCATGGGCAGATTATCTCTGATAAAAAATAGGAAGATTACACTAGGCTTGAGAATTGTAATTTAGATTTTGTTTTATGCTTGGGTTCTTGACTGTATTTTCTTAATCATCAATTCGTAAGTTTAAATAATTATGAGAACAATGTCTCACAACCTTATATGTAGTCCCAAATTGGAAATAATTCTTCTGTGGGACATACTTTATATTGTGCAATCTTTATTGTTCTAGTTATGCAATATATTACATGTTTAAAAATGTTCTCTTTTCTTGTTTACAATCTGGGCAATCATTTAATTTTGTTCGGTTACAAAACTAATGTTGGGACCCATGTTTCCTTGCTAGGGTACCCATCAGTCATTTCCAGGTCCACTCCTCCCCTTCGGACTATGGACAGATCGCTTCATCAAACGTCGATGAGAAATGCACCAACGTCAATCCGAAGCTAAGTATTATTCGTGTGTTGAGCTTCAACAATTAATTTTTGTTGATTTTCTTAAAATTGTTTACTAATTCTCAATTTATCTTCAATATTTAATTTTGTCGATTTTTCATAATACTGTTTACTGAATTCTTGATTCTCCCTTTGCAAGACTTAATCGTTCTGAGAAATGGATTTATGAGATCACCTCCCTCGAAAGGTATTCGAGTTCCAACTCTCAGTGTTAAGAAAAAATAACTTCCCATATTTTGTTTATAGTGGTACAGGGTTCCACCCTAGGGTACTCTATTGTGTTAGTTTTGAACCGGGGTTCCAAGGATAAACTGGTTATGTATATTTAAATTATTTGATGGAATAAACAGATTGCAAGGGAACCTATATTGAATACAATCCCATTATTATACAACTATGATAGCATGTGTTAAGTAGGAAGTTAAAACTCTTCTAAGTGTTGGTCAACACTGCAACACGTAGCATTCAATTATATACACTTGAAGATTTTCTTCTGGGTTGGCTGTAATGTAAAGGTACTGTAACTTTCTATTCCCTTGATATAGACTGATTAATGAAAAATACTTGAAATATCATGTGAATCAAGGTGTCGATAAAATCCTTATGT
>JASDQU010259504.1:0-14832 GCA_032191745.1 Picea mariana
CCATTTATGTCACTTCCTTTTAACATTAGGGCCGACCTGACACTTTCTTATTTTGTAATTCTTTTTTTTAATTGTCTTCAGGGCCTACATGTACAATTCACTTTGTCATCTTCAAAAATTCATTTCTCCTCAACCATGAGGATCCACGTGACGTGCCACATACCACCGGAAAGAGAATGATGTCTAATATCCATCCATGGGTGTTGTATATACATGTGCATTTTCCTTCATGTCCAAATAACTTCATCAATCATGTGGTCCAAAACCCATGACTAGGGTTGACATCAATGACAACAACCAATCTTCCAACAATAAGAATGACCAAAAGGGAACAATATTCAAATTCACAACCATAACCAAAAGCATATAAATATATTCCATAACAAAATAAGCACACTATATATTTTCTAACCATGAGTTATAGACAAAACATACACAAAAATTTAAAATAGAGGCGCAATCTTTCCTTATTCATTCATAGTTAGATATTACAATAGAGTGGCATAAAAAGTGTTAGAGAATTTTCTAATCATGGATCAATATCAAACTTGCAAGAACAACTAATAACTAAGTAATCAACTAGCTAACAACTAATAATAAAAATATACTTTTGATTTTCTAAATTGAGGTTAATGACCTTTTTATAATACCGTAATTCTCTCTTATTCTCTATTATTCATTACACAATAATTTCTCTTTATATTTAGTAAATGATAACATTTTTAATGGTATTATAGTAACCTCATTTTCTATTCTTCAATTGTTTAGTTAAGAACTAACATCTATATATGATCCTTAGATAAGCCTTACATGACTTAAACAAATTTCAATGTTTTTTATTGTCATTGCTTTACATTAAGCATCTTACCTATATTATTTTGTATATGCACCTCATGACTGTTGGTGTAATAAGTCATGGTTGAGGAAGGTTTAAAAAACAATTGTCTCACAAATAAAAAAAATGTCACTAAAGGAATTTTAATTTGGGTGGGAAGGATAAGAACCCAAGAGGATAACAATGTTTTCTTCTCAATAGATAGACTAATTGAGAAACAATTGGAAGTTTAACATTTACATTACACCCAACTATTTCAACTAAAACACAAATCTAATCAATTTATATCATTGATATTACCAAATCCTCAATGTCATTAACAATAAAACTTCAAGAAAATACCTCACACAATTTAACCAATTTCTAGCTAAATTTAAATATTGTTAATTAACTTCACCAGCATACTCCCATTAATCACACCATTACAATCTCTTTAGAGTTAGAATATTATTGCATTTGATTTTGGAGTGAATAAAGTCTTAACATTTTGTTTTTTTATTTGCTCATTAAAATTGAATAGTCATATTTTTTTTAATTTATTATTAAATTCATCAAAATTATACACTTTAATAACACAACTAATTTAACAACTTAAAAAAAAACTTTTTACAAGGAGATTATATCATATATACATCTTATAATAACAAATTATTTAAACAAGTTTTTCCAAATTCCATAAAAAATACTATTTAGTTGTTTATTGTTACTATACAACTTATCCATTCTAAAAGAATCCAAATAAATATACATTTTTATATCAGTATCAATCCCAAAAAAGGACAAATAAATAATCTATATTTTCATATCATAATCCATTAAAAAACACAACAACACGACACAACATCTCCCTAAGGAAAAAAAGAAAAAGACAAATAAGTGGACATTTTCATATCCCAATCAATTCGAAAAACAAACTTACTTTACATCTAATGTATTCCGCTATTTATTATTGTTGATGCAACTTTTCTAAATACTAAGAATTTTAATATTAATCACAATTAATTAGGAAAAATAAAATATTATATTAACATATTCCAAACACCCATAGATTGAGCTAGAATGATCGAGATTTAGTTATGATTGAAAATCCTAGTTAGAAACATTGCAGTGACATAGAGATATTTGTCAGTATGCAAAGGTTTTTAGAGAAAAAGATGTCACTTGAATATATGGGCAACTTCAATTCCTATAAATTGCCTTTTATTTGTCCACCACCATTTATTTATTCCTACTATCTAATAAAATTGCGCATTCCACCCTCTGAAGCAATCATAAGTCTACATCTTGTCGGTCATGTCTTCTTCTTCTTCTCACTTAGCTAGTGAAATTAAACCTATTGTGCCAACCCTGAACTAAGAACAAAAAAACAAATCTCATTCACACTCCTTGTGAATGATAATGAATGATTGATTGATACCTTACACCTTTGAGGTTTCCAATATTTATAAAAGACTTATATTTCACTTGCAAGACCCCCTAGCCTAAGTGGACCCAAGTTCCCACTTAGCCAACTTCAACTATGCCTGATGGTGCCTCTTCCCCCTTCATGAATTGTTTTTCAACCATCCAACATCCAATGTTGTTGTGCCCAAGGTGTCATAAAACCAACTATGCCATTTTTTTCCAACTACAATATGTGTGCCCAATTGCACCTAGTGCACCTATCTATGCCCAGTGCACCCATGTGCATTCATGTGCATCCAATGGATGTATGTGAGATAAATGTGTGCCCAGTAGATGTGAATCCCATGATTGTGCTTTTTATATTCTTGTGCCTAAAGGAACTTCTACCATCCATCATAACTCCCAAGTGTGGACATATCAACTCCTTAGGTTTACATGTATCCCAAGCACCACAGTCTATAAAATCCAATCAACATCTCTATGATAATAGTGTATGTCATGCATCATACTTGAAGATTGGATGAGATAATTTTCCATAACCCCCACTTCATCTTCCCTGGCCAATTTCCCTACCAAGCTTCTCTTGGTGCATTCAATTACTATGAATTTCCAAGCTCTGTGGTGCACCCAGTCTAAGCAAGGATACTCGATAGATTCATGGTGTGCCTTTCATTGTGCAAGGGAACCCAAAACTGACTCTTCTAGACATCAACATTTTTTCATGTCCATCCTGGGTGGTCAATGACCACTAAGGTTATCATGAGATGAAGGTGTCAGAAGCCATTCAAAGGGCCTTACATTTCCCCTCACTAAAAGTCATTGTCACCCCCAACAACATCCTCAAAAAATTGTGTCCCTCCAAGTATGTTTCCCAAAGCCATGCATCCATTTGTAATTGACTTCTTCAACTACTTTGCACTATCAATGCTAGAATTGTTATGTAATTTCCCATTGTCTAATTCTTCTTTTGAACAAAGTGCCTTTACCCAATTTCTGCCAATAATGCAATATTGGATTTCTTTGTTGATATTGTTGCCTCCTGTCGTGACTTCAATATAAGTCCAACATTGTTGCAATTGCCTACTTCTACTTCACTACAACCTTAATCAATAAGATCAAAAAAAAATCCAAGTGTTTCACCACCAAAACCTACTATTGCATTAGTACTCTTGACCCATTATGCCATGATTTTGTACACTGATCTCTCCATTCCATGAACTAATCAAATGTCCAATATGAATATCATGCCCAAGCAATAAGAATGCACTTATTAATACCCAGGATGATGACTTCCTTCCACACTTTAACATTTCTATACAACTTTATTAGATCGAGGAAAGGTCACCACCTTTGCCTCCAAACTGTCAAGTCATCTCCTGCAACCCAACACTCGAACTTATTCAATGAACATGGCACCTTTTATTGCTGCACTTAGGATCCACTACCAACTCATAAACAATGGATCCTTCTTATCTATATAGTCAAGAAGAGGGTGGTAGATGGCCATCATATCCTCTTCCCTCAAATACTCCAACATCCTGTCCAAAGTCCCCTAAGTTAGATGAGCCAACCAAGAGACTTCCATATCTCTTTCTTAAGAAAGGTGTGTTTGCATTAGTACTTCCATCACCTTCAATCAATGATCTAATGGTCTCTGGGTCATCTTGGTATTCATTCTCACACCACCCAAGGATCACTCTACCTCATCCAAGGTCCCCATATATTGAGGTGGGTGAGCAGTTTCCTTGTCAAGTTGGTCTTGTTTCCTATTTGAACCATCCAGGTTGAATGCACATGTTTCTTGGTTGAATCCTTCATTGTGTTCATCCATCCACTTAGAACTAGAATGCCTTGTTCCTCCAAGAAAGCCTTTAGTGCTTTGGCATTGTCATTGTTGTCTTTTGATTGAGACCAGATTTCTTGTAGGTTACCAACAAAATCTCCAACTATAGGCTAGGTGCACTAGCATTTTCAATCTTCCCAAAGGGAGGAAGGTCTCACCCAAAGCATAGTCAAGACTTTAAATGGATAAGAAGACACAATAGGATGGATGTGATTGTGTACTTATTACTGGTATATTAATCCCATATGTTATACTCGTGGGAACAAGAATAACCAAAAGGAAACAATAATCAAATTCACAACCATAACCAAAAGCATATAAATATATTCCATAACAAAATAAACACACTATAGATTTGCTAACCATGAGCTATAGACAAAACATACACAAAAATTTAAAATAGGGGCTCAATATTTCCTTATTCATTCATAGTTAGATATTACAGTCTAGAGTAGAATAAAAAAGTGTGAGGGCATTCTCTAATCATGGATCAATCTCCAACTTGAAAGAACAACTAATAACTAAGTAATCAACTAACTAACAACTAAGTAATAAGAATATACTTTTGATTTTCTAAATTGAGGTTAATGATTTTTTTATAATACCTTAATTCTCTCTTATTCTCTATTCTTCATTACACCACAATTTCTCTTTAAATTTAGTAAATGATAACATTTTTAATGGTATTAGAGTGACCTCATTTTCTATTCTTCAATTGCTTAGTTAAGAATTAACATCTATATATGATCTTAGATGAACCGTACATAAAAAAAAAAAACTTCAATGTTGTTTATTGTCATCGATTTACATTAAACATATTATATATATTGTTTTGTATATGCACCTCATGAATCTTGGTGTAATAATTCATGGTTGAGGAAGAGTTTAAAACACAATTATCTCACAAATACCAAAAATGTCACTAAAGGGATTTGAATTTGGGTTGGGAGGATAACAGCCTGAGAGGATTTAACAATGATGGACTAATTGAGAACAAATTGGGAGTCTACCATTTACATTACACCCAACTATTTCAAATAAATCACAAATCTAATCAATTTATATCATTGATATTATCAAATCCTCAATGTCATTAACAATAAAACTTCAAGAAAACATCCCACACACAATTTAACTAATTTCTAGCTGAATTTAAATATTGTTAGTTAAGTCCACCAACATACTCCCATTAATCAAACCATTCCAATATCTTTAGAGTTAAAAGGTTATTGCATTTGATTTTGGAGTGGATAATTTTTTAACATTTTGTTTTTTTATTTACTCGTTGAAATTGAATAGTGATATTTTTTAAATTTATTATTAAATTTGTCAAAATTGTGTACTTTAATAACAAAATTAATTTAACAACTTAAAAAAAAACTTTTTACAAAGAGATTATATAATATATACATTTTATAATAACAAATTCTTTAAACAATTTTTTTTCCAATTTTCAGTAAAAATTACTCATTTAGTTGTTTATTGTTACTATACAACTTATCCAATCTAGAAGAAGCCAAATATTTATACATGTTTATATCAGTATAAATCCCAAAAAAGACAAATAAATAATAGACATTTTCATATCATAATCCATTAAAAAACGACACAACCTCTCCATAAGAAAAAAAAGAAAATGACAAATAAGTGGACATTTTCATATCCCAATCAATTCAAAAAACAAACTTAGTTCACATTTAATGTATTTCTCTCTTTATTATTGATGATATAAAATTTCTAAATACTAAGCATTTTCATATTAATCACAATTAATTAGGAAAAATAAAGTCTTATATAAACATATTCCAAACACCCATGGATTGAGATGGACTGATCGAGCTTTACTTATGACTGAAAATCTTAGTTAAAAACACTACATTGACACAAAGATATTTTTCAATATGCAAAGATTTTTAGAGAAAAAGATGCCACTTGAATATATGGGCAACTTCAATTCCTATAAACTTCCTTGTATTTATCCACCACCATTTCCTTTTGCCTACTATCTAATAAAATTGCACAATCCAACCCGTGAACCAATCGTAGGCATACCTCATGAAGGTCATGTCTTCTTCTTCTTCTCACTTAGCTAGTGAAATTCACCCTATTGTGCCAACCCTCAACTTAGCACAAAACACAGATCTCCTTTACGCTCCTTGTGAATGATAATGAATGATTGATTTATACCTTAAACCATTTAGGTGTCCAATATTTATAAAAGACTTATATTTCACTTGCAAGCCCCTCCTAGCCTAAGTGGACCTAAGTTCCCACCTAGCCAACTTCTATACATGATCATGCCTCTACCCCCTTCATGAATATTTTTTTGACCATCCAACGACCAATGTTTTTATGCCCAAGGTGTCATGCAACCAACTATTCTGATTTTTCCCAACTACACCTGGTGTGCCCAATTGCACCTAGTGCACCTAATGGTGCACATATCTATGCCAAGTGTGCCCATGTACATTCATGTGCATCCAATGGATGCGTGTGAGAAAAATGTGTGCCCAGTGGATGCGAATCCCATGATTGTTCTTTGGATATGATTGTTCTCGAAGGCTCTTCTACCATCCATAATAAATCTGAAGTGTGTACATCTCAACTCCTTATGTTTACATGTATCCCAAGCACCCAAGTCTATAAAATCCAGTCAATATTTCTATGATAATATTTTTTTTCATGCATCATAATTGAATATTGGATGAGGTAATTTTTCATAACCCCCACTTCATCTTCCCTAGCCAAGTTCCCTACCAAGCTTCTCTCAATGCGTCCAACTAGTGTGAGCTACCAAGGTCTATGAAGCACCAACTCTAAGGAAGGATGATCGACATATTCATGGTGTGCCTTGTCATTGTGCAAGGGCCCCAAAAATTGACTCTTCTATCCATCAACAATTTTTCATGTCCATCCTTGTTGGTGAATGACCACTAAGGTAATCATGCGATGAAGGTGCCCGAAGCCATTCAAAGGGCCTTACATTTCCCCTCAATAAAATTCATTATCACCCCCAACAATATCCTCAAAAAATTGTGTCCCTCTAAGTATGTTTCCCAAAGCCATGCATCCATTTGTAATTGACTTCTTCAACTAATTTGCACTATCAATTCTAGAATTGTTTTGCAATTTCCCATTGTCTATTCTTCTTTTGAACAAAGTGCCTTTTCCCAACTTCTACCAATATTGCAACATTGGATGTCTTTATTGATGTTGTTGCCTCCGGTTATGACTTCAATATAACTCCAACATCGTTGCAATTTCCTACTTCTGCTATCATCCAACCTTCATCGAGAAGATAAAAAAAGAATCTATGTGTTTCACCACCAAACCTATTATTGCATTAGTTCTCTTGACCCATTATGCCATGTTTTTGTACACCAAACTCTCCATTCCTTGAACTAATCATATGTTCAATCCGACTATCATTCCCAAGCCATAAGAATGCACGTTTTCATACCAAGGATGATGACTTCCTTACACACTTAAATATTTCTATAAAACTATATTAGATCGAGGCAAGGTCACCACCTTCACCTCCAAACTCTCAAGTCATCTCTTGCAACCCAACACTTGAACTTACTCAATGAACTTGGAACCTTTTATTGGTGCACTTAGGATCCACTACCAACTCCTAAACAATGGATAATTTTTATATCTATAGTCAAGAAGAGGGTGGTAGATGGCCATCATATATTCTTCCCTCAAATACTCCAACAACCTATCCAAAGTCCCCTAAGTTAGATGAGTCAACCAAGAGACTTCCATATCTCTTTCTTAAGAAAGGTATGTTTTCATAAGTACTTCCATAACATTCAACCAATGATCTAATGATCTTTGGGTCATCTTTGTAGTCATTCTCAAAACCACCCATGGATCAATCTACCTCATCCAGGGTCCCCATATATTTAGGTGGGTGAGCATATTCCTTGTTAACTTGGTCTTCTTTCCTATTTGAACCATCCAGGTTGAATGCAAATGTTTCTTGGTTGAATCCTTCATTATGTTCATCCATCCACTTAGAACTAGAATGCATTGTTCCTCCAAGAAATCCTATAGTTCTTTGGCACTGTCATTGTTGGATTTTGATCGAGACCAAATTCCTTGTAGGTTACCAACAAAATCTCCCACTGTGGTCTAAGTGCACTAGCATTTTCAATCTTCCCAAAGGGAAGACGGTCTCACCCAAAGCATAGTCAAGACTTTAAATGGATAAGAAGACACAATAGGATATATGTGATCTTCTACCTATTATTGGTATATTAACCCCATACGTTATACTCGTTGGAACAAGAATGACCAAAAGGGAATGATTATCAAATTCACAACCATAACCAAAATCATATAAATATATTCCATAACAAAATAAACACACTGTAGATTTGCTAACCATGAGCTATAGAAAAAACATACACAAAAATTTAAAATAGGGGCTCAATCTTTCCTTATTCATTCATAATTAAGTATTACAATAGCGTAGCATAAAAAAGTGTCAGAGAATTCTATAATCATGGATCAATATCCAACTTGCAAACAACTAATAACTAAGTAATCATCTAACTAACAACTAAGTAATCAAAATATACTTTTGATTTTCTAAATTGAGGTTAATGATTTTTTATAATACCTTAATTCTCTCTTAGTCTATATTCTTCATTAAACCACAATTTCTCTTTAAACTTAGTAAATGATAACATTTTTAATGGTATTACAGTGATCTCATTTTCTATTCTTTAATTGTTTAGTTAAGAATTAACATTTATATATGATCCTTAGAGAAACCCTACATGACTTAAAAAAATTCAATGTTGTTTCAATATTGTTTATTGTCATTGCTTTACATTAAGCATTTTATCTATATTGTTTTGTATATGCACCTCATGATTCTTGGCGTAATAATTCATGGTTGAGGAAGAGTTTAAAACACAATTGTCTTACAAATAACAAAAATGTCACTAAAGGGATCTGAATTTGGGTGAGGAGGATAAAAACTCGAGAGGATAATAATTTTTTATTCTCAATAGATGGACTAATTGAGAACAAATTAGGAGTCTAACATTTACATTACACCCAACTATTTCAACTAAAACACAAGTCTTCTCAATTTATAACATTGATATTATCAAATCAAACTTCAACAAAAGGTCTCACACAATTTAACCAATTTCTAGCTGAATTTAAATATTATTAGTTAACTCCACTAACAACATACTCCGAGTAATCACACCATTCCAATATATTTAGAGTTAGAAGGTTGTTGCATTTGATTTTAGAGTGGATAAATTTTTAACTTTTTTTTTTTATTTACTCTCATTGAAATTTGAATAGTTATATTTTTTAATTTATTATTAAATTCATTAAAATTATATACTTTAATAACAATTAATTTAGTAACTTAAAAAACGTTTTACATATAGATTATATAATATATACATCTCATACTAAAAAATTCTTTAAACAATATATACATCTCATAATAAAAAATATTTAAACATTTTTTTTTTCCAATTTCTAGTAAAAATTACTCATTTAGTTATTTATCATTACTATGCAACTTACCCATTCTAGAATAAGCCAAATAAATATACATTTTCATATCATAATCAATTTTAAAAAAGCTAAATAAATAGATATTTTCATATCATAATTCATAAAAAAACATAAAAACCAACACGATAGAGCATCTCCCCATGAAGAAAAAAAAGAAAAATCCAAATAAGTGGCCATTTTCATATCAGAATCAATTGAAAAAAAAAAATTACTTTACATATAATGTATGTAGATCTTTATTATTGTTGATACCACTTGTCTAAATACTAGGTCTTTTCATATTAATCAGAATTTATATTAACATATTCCAAACACTCATAGATTGAGTTGGATTGATCGAGCTTTACTTATGATTGAAAATTCTAGTGAGAAACACTACAATGACACAGAGATGGGAAGGTTCATATACAAATAGTAGGTTTATGAAAATGGGTTAAATCAACATACATGGCTAAATTCTCCCTTGGACCCCTCTTGGCTATTATCCTAAACACTCCCCCATCTTGTGGATTAATTCAGCCCCCATCTCTTGTCCATGTCCCCTCAGTTGTCATCACATTTTATTAATAAAACAAGGAAATACAATTCACTTATTACATCGCTTTGGTAGTAGCCACTCATTATATCTACATAAGCATTGATTAAACTGGGGATTATAGTGGGGATGTTATGTTTATTGTCATTGCTTTACATTAAGCATCTTATCTATATTGTTTTGTATATGCACCTAATGACTCTTGGTGTAATAAGTCATGGTTGAGGAATAGTTTAAAACTCAATTGTCTCACAAATAACAAAAATGTCACTAAAGACATTTGAATTTGGGTGAGGAGGATAACAACCCGAGAGGATAATAGTGTTTTCTTCTCAATAGATGAACTAATTGAGAACAAATTGGGAGACTAACATTTACATTACACCCAACTATTTCAACTAAATCATAATTCTAATCAAATTATAACATTGATATTATCAAATCTTCAATGTCATTAACAATAAAACTTCAAGAAAAGATCCCACACACAATTTAACCAATTTCTAGCTAAATTTAAATATTGTCAGTAAACTCCACAAACATATTGCTAGTAATCACCCCATTCCAATCTCTTTATATTTAGAAGGTTATTAGATTTGATTTTGGAGTGGATAAACTTTTAACTTTTGTTTTATTTACTCATTGAAATTAAATTGAATAGTCATATTTTTTTTAATTTATTATTAAATTCGCCAAAATTATATACTTTAATAACACAAGTAATTTAACAACTTACAAAAAAAAAAAAAACTTTTAACAATGAAATTATATAATATATACATCTCATAATAACAAATTCTTTAAACAATTTTTTTTTTCCAATTACTCATTTAGTCGTTTATATTTTCATATCCCAATCAATTCAAAAAAAAAAAAAACTTACTTTACATAGAATATATTTGGCTCTTTATTATTGTTGATACAACTTGTATAAATACTAAGCATTTTCATATTAATCACAATTAATTAGGAAAAATAAAATATTATATTAGCATATTCCAAACACCCATGGATTTAGCTAGATTGATCGAGCTTTACTTATGACTGAAAATCCTAGTTAGAAACACTACACTGACAAAAAGATATTTGTGAGTATGCAAATATTTTTAGAGAAAAAGATGTCACTTTAATATATGGTCAAGTTCAATGCCTAAACTTTCTTGTATTTATCCACCACTAATTAAACCAAGCCAAACCATTGTGTTCTTAATGATGTGACAATGCAGATAATCACTCTCTTCACACTTGGAAGTCCATTCAAACGTATCTCCCTTCTTTTGCAAAGAAGTGATTGGACTTGCATTCTTTGATAATAGTTTTAGGAATCTTTGGTAATAACCAACAATATCCATGAATGATTTGACATCTGTCATATTATTTGGCGTTGACCATACTCTAATTGCCTCTATCTTCTCAGGGTCAACTTCTATCCCTTCTATTGATATTATATGCCCCAAGTAGTGAATATTATTTTGATAAAAGATGCACTTTAGATTATCATATAATTTGTGCTCTCTTAAAAATTGGAACACCATTCATAAATGTTGCCCATGTTCCTCTTATGATTTAAAGTAGACGAGGATATCATCTAGGAACACAATCACCAACTTGTCTTGGTATTTGTTGGGCTCTAAAGATTTCCTAAAAACAACCTCAGTATGACATTAATTTTATCAACCGAGGATTTGTCTTTTCTCTCAAGATTTTCAACAAAATCTATGCAGATGGTCATAGAGGTTTAAATCGTGTAGATAGTTCAATTACAAAAAATCCGAGTCTATCTAAATTACCGCAATAGTCAAGTTCTTCACACATTAACTACAAACTCTGAAACTAATAACTCAATGAACAGAAATGCATTCTAAGCAATAACACACCATGAATCAAAACATCAATCAATTATTGAATTCATGCATCTATCCAAGAAACAACAATTAAATCTACAAAAACACTTAATGAATCAATCTCTCAATGATTAATTAATCTATTGGAAAGGAACAACGATCTAATGAATATTTAAGAAGGAACAACAAATGTGAATTAAACTAAAGGAACAACAAATGCGAATTTAATGAAAGGAACAACAAATGCGATTTTAAATGAAAGGAAATCACAAGTGATAAACTGACAGCAAATGGGAATGGAACAACAATTGCTAATCTCCAAATAAAACATCTATTCTCTGCGAATGGAACAACACAACCAATTTGTAAAAGAATCAACACATTAACGAGTCTATTCTAACTGTTGAAAGGAATATCAAATAACATAATTATAACATGATTGATAAGATTACAGATAATACATTATCTCCTATTGACTGGGCCCACGGTCTTCAAAAGATATTGTCAAGAAAACTCAATACGCAGAAATGATCAAAACGCTTGAAGCTTCCATTAATTCCATAATTGATAAGTCATTTACAATGGGATTGTTGTACAGAGTGTCAATAATTAAGAGATATGAATTCTGGTATCCCTCTCTATCGTTCACTCTTCTTTATATATTACAATGAGATAAGTAAATTAAGCTATCCCGAGGATCGAGAGATCCTCAGGATTGTTTTTACTATTTATGAAGATTGCAAGATAAAGAGTCAATCTTCCTTTGAATCGTTTTGTGCATTATTTCTTCAATATTCAATGGTTTGTTCATCTTCATGATCTTCTTAATTATCTTCAGTTAACAACAATTGCCCATTTCTGCATAAAATCAAAACAATTCAAACCAACATTCAAAAAATATATAATATCATTTAATATTATTTCCTAAGAGATTTTTAACCATTTTTTTCTCTAATTTCTTCAAACTAATAGAAAATTCAACAAATAATATATCATAAACCAAAGTAACAAGGAGAATATTTATACCTTTTTCTCACCCCAACATACCCCCCAGCTTACCTTTTTTCATGTCCTCATGCAACAAGAGATTTTATATGCAAAGTAGTGATATAGAAGGGTGGAGAGGTCTCTTCTCTAGGCCTCCAGAACCCATGCTTACCTTTAATCTCTTCAAAAACAACATCTTCCCTTTTCTTATGGATTTCATAAACACTCTGATAACCCTCTGGAGGATACCAAATAATGGGGGGACTGTACCTACATCCAATCCAGGAAGGTCGTTCTTCCATGATCATTTTGGCATACCTTTCTAATATGAGAGTAGCTTCTTGAAAATTCCTAAAACTAAATGGTTCTCAGTTCTTGACTTAATTTGAAGAGACACTCCATCTTAATTTGGCAGTAAAAAGGGACTCTTCTTTAATTTCTCCAAAATACTACATCCCTGAATGTACAACATGTCTATGGATGTGAGCTAAAGATTCCACAACCTTATCCCTATTCATAAATGCTCTATGTTGCATAATGGCACCAAAGGGTTTAAAAGGTTCCCCTCTCACCCATAGGTCTAGCCCATTATCTCTTTTCATGAAGACCTTATGTGACTTGGCCCACCTAAGTTGATTTTTGGCAAAAGATAAAAAGGCCTGAAACTGGATATCACCAGTGAATGGATTGGGGTTCTCATCTTTGTTTTCTTCTAGAATGAAATTATGAAGATATATTTCACACAAAAAGTATTGTACTACATCCTCTTGTTATTTAAAACACGAAACAAAATTAGAGACACTAGTAAACTCAGAAGGTGTGCCTAGCCTAATGGCTTTCAACTTTAATAACATAAAATGTTCTAATAAAAATAGGGCATAAATAGTAGCAGGGGCCCTACAAGCTAATATATCAGAATAAATAGAAAAAATAATTTTGATTTTCTCCAAAGCTCCATCAAGTTGACCCTGCACCTTATTTACCTTTTCTTTTTCTCTACTGGGATTAGAAAAGGTTTCATTTTTAGTTGCTAACATGGCTCGAAGTTGTCTGACAACTTTTTGATGCTCTTTTACTGTCACCATTTCATTTTGGCATTGGGTTAGGGTCTGTTGGGATTGTTCCAATTCTTCTTCCAACCTTCTAATAGTGGCATGTTGTTCTAGGGAATAAAGTACTTCTTTAGTTTGAACAACTGTTTCTACTATTATTGGAGCATATGTATGAGTTTATGTTTCAACTGACTCCAAGGGAGCATGAAAATATGTTTTTGTTTCAACAAAAATAGTGTGAATTTCCCTTCTAGGAAGTGGATTTATTCCTTGTATTCTAACCCTCCTGGATTTCTTCTTCTTATGGGATTTGTCATATTGTTTTAGTTGCTTCTTAATTTGTCTAATTTTTCCTTTCAATCTGCCAACTTTTTGTTTTAATACCTTTATTTTCTTGACCCTCTTCCTCAATGTCTTGTTTTCATGTTCCAATTTTTTGATTTTGTTATTGCCTTTCTCTGTTGTTTCTCTCTGACCAAAGGGGATTTCAAGGTCTTCTGCAAGATACCAGATATATAAAATATGCAGAATAGAAATGAAATGCTAGAAATAACAGAAAGACAGTAAAATATCCAACATAATCGTCACAATACACAGAAATGATATATGCAATAGCAACAGAAATAGCACTTTGATTCAGATAGCAACGTTCACAAGCCTCTTCGAGGGGGAAACCTCCAGTAGAGCAGCACTCTGTTACAATAATCTCCAAGCTAGGGTTTTCATACCCTCGACCCTTATTTATACTAAATGTGTCTATTAAGAGAAGCATCTAGAGGAAG
>JASDQU010259504.1:15544-30721 GCA_032191745.1 Picea mariana
TGCAGTGCTGCAATCCCCAAATTCTGAACCAGAGAGTATTTACTTAGCAACGCAAACACAAGTGCGCCTCAATAGATCTCACTGGTTTAATTTGTTTATGTTGCTATCTATGTTCCCCAGGGGTTAGGTATTCAAGGGTTCTGCAGACAAGGGTTTGCCTTGTGCTATAGCTCTCTGATATACGTGCAGGGTCCAACAGTAGTACTCAACCCAATATCTCAGGGCACTAACTAAGGAGGATAGACTGTACCTTTATCCGTACTACCCGACTACCCAGGTACTAGAGAGTATCTTCCCGATTGCTGTTCTCGGTGACACTATAGCAATCTGGCGGTCGATAGGTTTATCTAAATAGGGCTTCAGGAAATCTAGGCCGATCCGTACACAGGTGCTTTCTGATGCGCTACCACTCGAAGGGGTACCAACAGGGGTTACAAGGGTGGCCAACAAATGTGCGCTTAAGAACCACTTGTATTTCCTACGTGTATGAATCCCTCAACCGCGGGTTTATGCACGTAACGACAGATCTCTGTGTCTTAAAGATGCCAGAATACGTCTCTACCCTGAAAAAAAATACCCACAATTTCTACCAAGGAAAGTGCTCTGATACCACTTACAAGATACCAGATATATAAAATATGCAGAATAGAAATGAAATGCTAGAAATAACAGATTGACAGTAAAATATCCAGCATAATCGTCACAATACACAGAAATGATATACGCAATAGCAACAGAAGTAGCACTTTGATTCAGATAGCAATGTTCACAGGCCTCTTCGAGGGGGCAACCTCCAGTAGAGTAGCACTCTGTTACAATAATATCCAAGCTAGGGTTTTCATACCCTCGACCCTTATTTATACTAAATGTGTCTATTAAGAGAAGCATCTACAGGAAGATCCTTCTAGAAGTGGAAGCTTCAAATAGGTCTTCTGACATCCGCCTTATTCTATTTTATTGAAAGGTCTTATTAATATTGACCTTTATTACATCTGAATACATTGATCTACCTATGTGCGGGTTAGGACCTTAACATCTTCCCTACCTTGATCAATTTTCAATTCATTCCCTATATCTTATGGGTGCTCTTGTTTCTCTAAAGGACTATTCTCCTCGTACTGAGGTTATGTTTGTTCTGCTACCTCAGGAGATTCCCTCATAGGAGAGGATGGCATCTCCATATCAGGAAGATCAAAGACAGAGTTTGAAGGAGGAGAGGTTGGAGCTTGGGGTTCTTCTGGCCTGTTTGTATCTTCAATAAGTGATATTCCCAAATTTCCCAACACTTGGGCCATCTCCTCTTCATAACTTCCGAAGAAATCATCCTATTTTCCTACAAGGATTTCATGTGATGGCTCTTCTGTTTGCACAATTTCCTGAGTGCTTTCAGGTTGTGTTGTCTCTTTATCCTTTCTTCTTTTGAAAGAGGAGGTTTCAGGAAAATAAATTGTTCTTTGTATTTTCCTTTTTTATGTTCCTACTTGCATGCTCTGATTTTCTGCCAACTGAATAAGATTCCATTTTAGGTTGGGTGGCTGGTATTTCTATTTGGGCATTATCTCCCTCTGTTTGGGCTGCCTCAATTCCTTATGGAGGAATTTCATGGTGGAATTTAGGTTGCTCAATTTGAAAGGGTTTATCGAGCTCAATTAGGTCCCCCCACATTATTTGTGTATGATTTAAGGCCTTGTCTACTATCAATTTTACTAACCTGTGATGATTGATTACGTTAGCAGGGTCTTTATCTTTTTGGGTTCTTCCAACGACCTCATGCAACATGATATTAAAAAAGAATGGTAGATTTAACACTAACTATTGTTTTAATATTGTCAATTTCTTGAGGTGGAGAGGTCTCACAATGTCATATTGTCCATCGCATGTGATGTATCTTTTCACCATGCCTACTAGATCCCTCCAAGGTTCACTATGAACAGTGGGGTTGAGGCCTTTTCCTTTCTTGTCGAATTCCTCCCCTGGTTCTGCAAAGGATTCCACAACTTACTTCAATGTTGTGTATTTACCAATCCACTGTGTTCCTTCATTTGGAAGGCCTGTTACCTCGACTATGATGGCATCAGTGACTGGTATTTTTATTCCCTGAATTACGGAGGCTCCCCCCTGTAGATTTTGGAAGAATTCTAGCACAACATTTATATCAAATCCCTATAATCTATTAAAATATTGTGTCCACCCTAAACGGTGTAGAATTTCCCTCACTTGATCAGTCACTTACAACACTGTAGGATCATGGAAAATACTTTTTCCACCCATATCTTCTGTAAACAAATCAACACAACTATCGTTCCCACCTGTAAAATTAGTTAGACGAACCTGTAAAAGAAAGTTACTAGAAATGGTAAAAATTACAGAACAACAATGGTATATAAAAATATGTAATTTCCCATTATCTGTAATCATTATGTCTTATCTATAATCATGCAGAATTTCCACCCCACAATGAGTGAAATATCGACCTTGACCGACAATATGTGTGAACATAATAATGACGGTTAGTCAAGTGAGGGATAATTATTACATTGTTGCCGCTGGGAAAATGACCGTTAAATAAATTTCAAAGCAACTTGATGTTAATCATGAACGATAATCACATATTTTGTGGAAAGTGCAAGTCCAAATACCAATATTCAATGTGTTAAGGAATAATGTTATGAATATTCCTAATATGATCATGTTTTATAAATATGCCACGTGTCATAATTTTGTTATCCTCCCTTGTGTTGAATATAGCCAGAATGATAGCCTCTTTTTTAAGCAAGGAAGTCTATGAGAACAATAAAAACTTAGTGAATTAAGATAAACTTCAATACCATAGGCAAATCCACTACTTCCAGCAGGCATCCATAGCCTCGACAAGGTTTCCATTTAACCCATAGATGAGCCAGTATCCTCAATAAATAGTTTGAATAGTATTTTCCCAAAAAGGCCACTATCCTGGTTTGGTAGCCATATAACAACAATGCCACTCACTAGATCATAACAAAGTGAACAAGCCGGCTCATGATGAGACCTCTTGTCCTTTGACCCTAAATGCCAAAGGCCATTGACCTGGTGTGGTACCCATAGTGGGAATGTGACTTATGTTAATCTCTTATGATCATGGTAGGTTGGCTCATGATGAGACCCCCTATCCTTTTTGGGAGAAGGTTTTTTTTCTTTTATTATATTTATATTTATTTATTTTATTATTATTATTATTTTATATATTATTATTATTATTATTATTATTAGGCTTTATTAAGGGAGGCTCATCTACTCCTTAAGAGTGTGGGATGGCATAAGAAGTGTAAGAATGCCAAGTAAAAATGTGCCTTAGACTCCTTATTATGATGTGAAGGCAATTTATCATTCAAGTATATGTATATATAGGGGAAAGAAACGAATTATGGTGGTTGAGGATTATGAACAATATTAAGATAATTCGGAAAAATCAATCCATAAAAAAATTGATAAGGTATGCTAGATATTCCTCAAAAAGAAAATGACAAATCGTTACCATGATGATTAGAAGTGATGCTATTGAAAATTAGTTAGTGAAGTTCATACCCAAAGGAGTATCCAAACGTATCAGGAGTAGTCATAAAAACAACACGTGTTGTTGTTGAAAAAAAAAAATCTTAATTTTCAGGGGAAAGGAACAACAACAGGAACAACCGCAAAAGGAACAACAGTTGTTTCTTTCAAATGAACAGTGCTACCCGAAAAGGGAACAACAATCGCAACAAAGGGAATGACAATTGTTACGTTCAGATGAATGGAACTACCCACAAAGGGAATGACAATTTTTACGTTCGAATGAATAACACTGCCTACAAAGGGAACAACAATCGCAACAAAGGGAACGATAGCTGTTACGTTCGGATGATAACGATGATGTTCAAATTTAACCATCTAATTAAGTAATTGGATACCTCTCATAGAAATTTTTGTTTTAGTGAATCTAGGATTGATTAGTCATCAACTAAATTCATTTAATTTTACGGGTAGGTTTATTTAATGATCAGAGGAATACAATATATTGGATGGTTTATGGTTTCATGCATTCATTTTTATTTACTATAGTCACAACCGTGCATATTTTGAGTGCAGTGTCTGACTTTTGCTGCAAAACCATGACATGTGTATCTCATGTTATCAAAACAGGGTCTATATTCGATGGAATAGTGAAACAAGAGAAATTTGGAGTTTAAATGAGGAACAAAAAAGAGTGCTAATTATATTTCATTACAGTAATATTTTACATCATGTCTAGTCTGTGTGCTCCAAATCTCTTTATAGTCACTTCTCTAGAAAGTAAAAAAACTTAAAAAGACTCAATCAAATCTTCAAAGAAAAATATATACAATATGTACAGTGTTGGAAAAACAACAATTTCATGGAGCTGAAGTTGTTGGCCTACCTTCCCAGCCAGCTAAAATCTAAACAATAGGATCATTACTTACTTCTTGGCAAAATGATTCTTTTGAAAGTGGCTGATGGTAGAGCCGTAACTAATGTCCATTTACCAGAAAAGGAGAACCAGACCCGTCGATGGTAAATCACCATTATCATGGAATTCCTTGATTTCATACGGTCCCAACCACCTTGTCTGCAATTTCCCAAGAAAATCCTGAAATCTAGAATCATAAAGAAGTGCCCAATCACCTTTATGGAAGGATTTCTTCTTAATATGTTTGTTATTCCAGCTAGCTCTCTGTTGTTGAATAACAGCTGTGCACTGAAGGGAAAACAAGCATACTTCATCTAATTCATTGAGCTGTTGTAAGCGTTACATGTGTTCTTTCATAAGATCCAGTCCAATTTCCCGGGCCATTTTTAGAGTCTTGATATCAAATTCAATTGGAAATATAGGCTCTTTTCAAAAGACTAGGTGATAAGGAGAGTAGCCAGTGGTGTCACTCCATGTTGTGCGATAGGCCAATAAGGAACTTGGAAGCTCGACTGCCCAATTTTGACAGTTTTTTAAGATTGTTTTTGTCAATATTGCCTCCAAGACTTTATTGGTACTTTCCACTTGTCCATTTTACTGGGGGTGGTATGGGGAGGTAACACTATGTTTAATGTGATAATTGCGCAGAGTGGCCGAGATTTTATGTGTTGTAAATTGCGACCCTTCGTCCATGATTACTTCCCTGGGTAATCCATAGTGTACAAATAGTTCAAAGAGAAATTTAATGACTGCTTCCTAGTTGCACTTGGTAAGGCTATTGCTTCTACCTGCTTGGTCATATAGTTTGTTGCAACTAGTATATAATCTGTTTGGTTTGATTTTGGGTTAAAGGGACCAAAAAAATACAGTTCCCATCTCTCAAAAGGTTCCATCACCACCTATGGTTGTAGGGGAATTTCATCAGCTTGGCCTAGTCGACCCATCCTCTGACAGTTGTCACAGGGTTGGTGTTATGGAAAGATTTTCCTCACCCTATGCAATCTTGAATAGAAGGCCTTTTTCCATTCCCCCATGCAAACTTATCATCCATGTTTTTAAAATACAGAGATAAAAATACATATTTTTCTACATGTACACATCTTGCCTACTATACAGCATGGGTATACGCAGGTTTCTCCACTACAACCTGCATACATCTTGGTTTTGTGCCAAAAAATGAAAATTAAATGTTGTGTTTCCATGTCACGATAGGAAATCTTTGATCCTTGGCCTTCCATATATTTGAAATGTTCCAACTCGGCCCTTCAGTTCCATTTAAAGGTTATAAATGGGCCAATTCTAAGCTATGGAAAGGAGGAGAAAGAATTCAACTTTGAGAGCAAAGTTACTCTGGAGATTGAAGTGGTGGAGGACCAGCTAGAAGGAACTTAGTTTCTCGGTTCCGAACCATGCCGACATGGAAGTCTATAATATTTTCACTTATGTTGATCATTTATTAATAGAAATACTCCCTTCCCATCCAATTGATATCTTGAAAATATATGAGTTATTATCCATGGGCGTATTTTTCATGTATATTAATGGATTATTCTATATAATGTGCTAACCTTTTATATTATCACCATATGCTTGTTTTTCTTATTTGTTGAGAACTAGTTGCAAGTATAAATCTTTGGGTCAAATTTCTCAATGGTGGACTTCATCGAACATCTAGACAAGGTAGGCCTCTTTCTTATCTCGCTTGCATATTTATTTACATAACATGTTTTGGGATAGATTTGATTTCTACAGTCGTTCCTGTCTATTGTGGTTTACCCTAGCCATAGAGAGTTTTTCCCTCGTAACACCTGGACATACTTCTTTGCATCTTTGAATATTGAGCATCAATAATAGCCATATGTAAAACCTTATGCCCAGTTCTGTGGTCTGCAAAATGTCTGCCACAGGGCTCATCGTGACATGCCTTCAAGACATCATGAATTTCATCATCTCTGATACATCTTCGGATCTGAAGGTCAGACCCTGTGTGAAAAATATATCCACCGATCCAGGTGAACCATGCACTATGTTGAACAATTAATTTCCTTTCTCTTGACGACAAGTGTGCTAGTAATTTCCCAACTACCAGATAATTTACCACATCAGTGTAACAAGACGTCTTAATAGTCACAACGAACAAGTGTTTGTATGGAAATTGGTCTTCCAATGTCAAAGAGTTATCTGTTTTGGGTACACGAGACAAGAAATCTGCAACAAGATTCTCTTTTCCCGGTTGATCTTTAATGGTGATGTTGAATTCCTGCAACAGTAACAACCACCAAGTAACCCGTCCATTAGTAATTGATTTGTTGGATAAACTTTCAATAGAAAAGTGATCAATATACATAACCATTGGATAGCCTGTTATATAGTGTCCAAATTTATTAATAGCATGTATAATGACTAAAAATGTTTTTTCTATTACTGTGTAATTTAATTCGGCAGGAGTAAGATTTTTGTTAATAAAATAAATATCATAAGGTTTCTTGTCTTCTTATTATCCAAGGACAACACCTGTAAAAATATCTGATGTGTCTGAAGAGATGTGAAATGGTAATTTCCAGTTTGGTCCTCTTAGCATCAGTGTTGTCGAAATTAACCTTTTAAGCTCTGCAAATGCAACATCACACTTATTAGACCACTGAAATTCCACATTACAAGTTAAAGCATGTAAAGGTGCAGCTATTCTTGAAAATAATTCTATGAATCTACGATAATATCCTGTACAGACAAGGAAACTATGTACCTTGGTCTATGTACGAGGTGTAGGAAATTTAAGGATTACCTCTATTTTTGTTGGCTCTACCTTGATTCCATCTTCAGAAACATAGTGTCCTATTACCACACCTTCAGTCATCATCATATGACATTTCGATGACTCAAACATAACGTGATAGCAATGCATCATTCCAATACCTTCTCTATATTTTTTAAAGCTTGATCAAAGTTAGTGCCATAAGGGGTAAAATCTTTCATGTAAACTTCAAGTCCTTCATTAATTAAATCCAAAAATATGCTTAAAATAGCTCTTTGGAATGTAGTTGGAGCATTACATAATCCAAAGGGAAGTACTATATATGTGAATGTACCCAAAGGACATGTAAATGTAGTTTTATCCTAGTCTTCTGAAGCAATCTGAATCTGATTATAACTGCTAAATTCATCTAGGAAGGAAAAAAATTGCTTCCCTGCTAAAGTATCAAGGAACTCATCAATAAAAGGTATGGGAAAATGGTCCTTCTGGGTAGGTTTATTGAGTTCTCTATAGTATACACAGGTTCTCCACTTACCATTCTTTTTAGGGATGATTACCAGTGGGGAGACCCACTAGCTATCTAAAATAAGATATATGAAATCTACATCCAATAGTTTCTGTAATTCTTCTTTGACAATGTCTCTGAGATGAGGGTTTAATATTTGTTGGGTTTGTCGGATGGGTCGGGTATCTTTTTCAATATAGATATGATGTGTACATAGTTGGGGATCAATTCCCTTCATATCAGGATACTCCCAAGCAAAAGCCTGTTTGCATTTAGAAAGGATCTGAATCAATTTTTGTTGTTGTTGTGCATTCAAATTAGTGTTAATATTCATATATATTCCTGGTGTGATTTCAACTATAATGTTGTTATGGACAACAATAGTGGGAATTTGTTTCTCCATCAATTCTTCCAAAGGATCTCCCTGTGCTTCATTATCTAAAACAACTTTTAGCATTTGACATGTTGGGTTGCCTATAATAGTTGGATTGTTAATGAAGTTGTTGATCACATCATATTCTAGTTGGTTTTTGAGCCCAAGAGCTTCTTCTAGTGTGAAAAGAGGGTGTAGGTTTTCTTCCAGATATCTAGGTGGTTGCAACTGCTTATGTATGACGGGAAGACTTGGTTTAGCTAGAGGATATAAGATAAGGCTCTTTATAGCACTTCCTCTAGAAATTTTCATGTTGCATGTGCGACACCATATCTATGCATTTGTTGTTGCCATCCACGACCTCCCTAATGTTAACATGTGTCCATATAGTCTAGTTCTTGGGTTAATAACTAGGAAATCAGCTAGGTATTCCCAAGAGTCAACTGAGACTGCTATGTCTTGTAATGTGCCTACTAGTTTAACCACCGATCTATTATCCAATTCTAACATAGTTGAAGTAGGTTCGAAGGAGGTGATACCCAATACATTATAGGTCTCGGTGGTGAGGATATTGATGGTTGCTCCCAAATCCACCAGTGTATTTGGGAAAAAGAAACCATGTATCTGAATTGTTAACACGGTATTTAATGGGTCTTTGTGTTTAAATGGCCCCTATTTTCCTAGAATAAGATCGAACAAAATTCCTACCACGTGAACAGTTGATGGATTATTAATTTTTCTTTCGATCTTCTTCCCACATAATTGTTTAATTATTTTTGCATAAATAGGGATATCTTGTAAAGCCTGTAGGAGTGGAATTTTAACACATATCTTCTTTAGTTCCCCGAAGATATCAAAGTTGGGATATACAAATGTTTTTTCTATAATTATTCTTTTGAGAAATGGGGGAGGAGAAATTACGGCTTTATCGTGATTTTTTTGTTCCACTGTATTTTCCCCATGTTTTGTTTCTTCTTTTATGACCACAGTCGATGGTTTTATTGTTGGTTGTCTATCATTCTCATTCTCCTTTTCTTGATGAATGTCACTTTCCTCGTGATAAATTACATGCCCTGATCTCATCCGCAGTTTGCTGCACCCTACAGAGTTTGTTCCACCTTCTAAATTCTCGACAATTTGCATGAGCTGGACTAATTTGTTATTAGGATTTGGGTTGGGTTGAGCTGGTAATTTGTGAATAAATGAGATCAAGATATTGAGCACGAATTATAGCCTGCTCTTCCATGACGACACCACCCATGGCTATCTCCTTACCTATTTCGTTCACAAAAGATTTTGTAAACCATTCTGCTAGCAACTAATCGGAGAGCTCAAGTTTAATGAGACGTCATCTCCTTCGCCACTCATGGATATGATCGGATATATGAGTGCCTTTACTTTGTTTGAAGGAAGTTAAAATCTCAATCCCTATATCATAACGGATCGGTAACTAGTAATGCGTAAGGAAATCCATAGCTAAAGTGTTAAAATCAGAGAAGAAACTGCGTGGTAATTCAATATACCACTTCGCAACAAAACCAGTAAGGGTTTGTTGAAAAAGACGCAATCGAATAGATTCATCCACCAACGAGTTGGATGAACACCATAGGTGAAAAGTCATAACGTGATTGTTCGGGTCCTCTCTCGCTTTACCGTCAAATTTAGGAACGCCCGAAGGAAGCTTAGTCGGCATAACAAGCCATTGGGGAGAGTGATGAATAGGATCATTCAAAATCCTAGACAAATCTGGCAAATCCAAAGTAGCAAGAAAAGGTAACTGTCAATTCACCTGCGGGTACTGGTAACTTTGGGGTGGAAGCCCTGTTGGCAAACCAGTAGGTCCGTAAGCAGTCTACCCATAATGGGAAGAACTCGGATTATTCGGTGGTGGTTGGAAAGGATAAGAACTCAGGGGATTGTATCCATGAGTGGGGACATGAGTTGGAGCATTCGTACCCCAAATAGGATTGAGTATACCTGGATATGGTTGGCCTATAGGAGGAACAGTCAACTGCTGCCCCCCAGTCATGTGAGGAAGATTTTGTAACATTTGATTCCAATTCTAGGCCAAAGCAGGAGGTATATTTTGTCCAAAAGGTGGGGTTGGTCCCCCTATTGTAGGTGGAGCTCCAACCGGAAGTTGTATGCCAATCGTAGGTTGTGTAGTAAGTGGATTGTGTCTGGTAAGAGGAAATTGAATCGTACCACCTTGTCCACCAACGGGAATCTGCAAGTTTGGTACAACGAATGGGATAGTGCCTCTAGGATTAGTATTGCCAAAAGGAAATTGAGGGAGTGTCAGAATAAAATCGGGAATAGGGTGCCCAGGAAAAGAAGGACCACCTGGAGAACCAGCTGGGGTTTGAGAAGGTGTTGGAACAGAAGAATTCAACAAAGCATTCAATGCATGGTATCCGGGTGGTAGTGTCGGGTTGACATCAATCATTCGTTGTGTGTTGATAGAAGCAAGACCAGCTACAGTGACTCCGATTGGGACACTCGTAGTATTCGCGATATGGGCCATCTCGTCAGGGAGAGTAAAGTGATAAGTGGTATTCACCAGTACAGTCTCTGTCTCAGAAAACACCGGAGGGTTGATTTTAGAGACTATAGGTGAACCAGGACCAAAAAGGGTTCTTCGGAAATCACCTGACCAAAAAGGATCTTGGCCTTTTACATTGGGACAAGGCCCAATGGGTGATCCAGAAGTAGTAACAACTAATTCTATGGAAGCATTCAGTCACATAAAGGGTCATTCAGAACCACGATGAATTCGAAAATCCTCTCTAGTATTGGTAATACGAAAAGGTTCTAGAGAGTAAGTTGATTCCACTTGTGGTGTGGTGATAACTGGGACTTCACTCTGCTGAGGACAGCCCTCAGGTGTACTGGTAGGCAAGGGTTGAGAATTTTCCAAATGATCTAGAGATAAAACTTGAATTCTATGTGAAATATGTGGGGGAGCTATTGTAAACGAGTGATAAAATTCGTGAAGAAAAACCTGTGGTAAACTTCAAGAAACAAACAACACGCGCTAGTAAATAAAATCTAAGAAGCAACACCAAGCAAACAATACCTTCTAATTTCGAAGCCACTAGTTGGTGATGAAATCCAACGTCGCAACAACGAAATGAGAAGGGGCGAGGCTAGGGTGAAAAAGTTACGCTGATGACCTGCTTAACATACTTACACCATGGTGCAAGCTCCCACACATAATCATGGGTATACCCGCCAAGGAGCCCGAGTGAGTTTGATCAACGTGAATTCCAGGTACCGTGAAGACTTTCCCCTCCATAGCCACCTTGGGTAAGAACCTAGAAAGATAGGCCACTAAGGTCACCAACAACAACAATAAAGCCTGGGGGAACAATCGACAATTCGATCCACATGCAAGGGTAGGGTATCGATCTCACAATCAACTCAAAAGGCTTCCACTCATCATTGTGGGTATACCTCTGATTGATCCCCGTAATACGTGCAATCTCTACACTGATATCAACAAAGCAGGGTGAGTAACTCTGCCAATACCAATGCGACCTAATGTTTGACCCTTGTGTGAGAAGGGATTCCTAGGACAAGATGTTGTAAATGGAATTTAACACTCCCTAACACAAGATGCTATTGTGTGTTTTGTGCTTTTGGAGAGTGTATCTCTCTTCTTACTCCAAAGCGCTAGCCTAGGTAAATGTTGGTGTAAAAGAGCCCTAGAAAAGAGTTACTAGATAAATTTTATGATTACGTAATGTTCTTAAGAGCCATTGTTTACTCAAAGGTAACGGAAATGAAACTTATGTTGTATGACTCTGACCCAAACAATGCAAGAATGATAATGAAATATATCACTTTTCGTTCAATGAATCCTATGTATGGGAGAGAGAGAAAGTTTTCCAAATCAACCTTGAACTACAATGCAAAATTTCCTTTCAAATGCCAACACAAACAATCATTTAGCAAATGACAATGCTCTATGTGTATTTTTCAAATACTTCAACAATCTCAATAAGTTGATTTACAAAGTTTTCTAAAACGAAAAGAATTTTTGAAAGAAAAACCTTTTATTTAATTTTCAAAAAGGATCCTCACTATGCCAATGAGAATACAGAAAATAAAAAACGCAAAGAATCAAACAATGACAAACCCAATCAACTCTTTCAATGAAAGAAAAAATAAAGAGCAAGCCAAAGTAGTCTTCTCAATTACACAAGAAAATGATCTTTGAAGCCAATAAGCAAAAGAAAAACCAAGTACTCAACTTTCAACCAATCACTGGTTCTCAACTAATCAAACACACTCAAAATCTGAAGTCAGAGAGAGTGGTTTTGCCAAGAAAAGCCAAGAAACCAAAGTCAAGCCACAAATGACAAGAAAAGCCTTGAAACCCTAAGACTATTCATGCACACAAACAAACACAAGAAAGATACCAATCAAAGGTCCAAGAAACTCATAAGAGGCAATCAAACTGATCTGGGCAGTTGGAAATACCAAAATTTAAATTCAAAATTTTGAAAAATAGTGTTTGCAGGTAGGCAATGTTACACAGTGCGAGAATCATTGATTCTCGTAGGTGACCCTTGAGCAGGGTGCGAGAACCTCGCACTGAAACCTATAGGCAAGGTGTGAACCTTACCAATTCTCGCAGGCTGCAATGAAGTGCAGTGCGAGAATTCCTGAACATAATCAAAAATTTAAAAATTGAAGCAAAATTAACAAAGGCTCTTGGACCCATAAGGTCTATCAGGATATCCTAAAGACTCGGAGACTGATAGGACAAGAGAAAAATGAAACCAGAGCAAATGGCCACAGAAAAATACCAAAATCCACAAAGAAAACGGGATGTTCCCCAGTGGAGTTGCCAATTTTGTTATTGGATAAATCCATAAGTGCAGACACAAACCGATCTCCCTAGATCCACCTGGATCTAGAACAAAGCAAGACAGAACATGACTCTTTCCCTAGATTTCAACCATTGAATTAAATATGAGGAAAGAACTAAGAACATACCTTATTATCGCTTCCTATGCTCTTTGTTGCTCCATCTTCGCTCCAATTCTCTTGTGCTGTTAAGACCAAGACAACTCAAACCAATCGGAGTGAAGACAACTCAATATATTCAACAATCAATCTATGTATATGATCAAGGAATTATACAATAAAGTTGAAAAAGCTTTATGGGAAAGGGACATATTACTGTATCATATTAATAGAAAGTAAAGATTACAACCTGAGCCTTGATTTCGCAAACTTCCTTTCGATGGCCCTTGGCTCTGACACACACACTTTCTCACTTGCATGAAGAAGATCAAAACTCTTATGATGTCTTTGCTGTAGTTTCTTAGCCTGTTGTTCAAGCTTCAATCCTTCACACAATCTTTCACCAATTCTCCAATAAATATTGCTTAACCTTGTTTGCTTAACCTTTTCCATGAGAATTCTCTCAATTTATATGAGAGAATGAATTAGTTACTTGGATAAGAATGATCCCAAAATATCAGGGAATACAGTACTAGGATAACCATTCTAATGCCATCTCATTCTTCTAGAAGATTCCCTTCTAGAAACTTCGAGAATTCATCTTTTTCCTTTCTTAAGAAAGATTTCGCACCCTAGAAGTTCAACACAGTGTGAACTTCTTGCACCCTGGCTTAAGGCAGCCTGTGAGAATCATGCATTCTGGCAGGCAAATATACTAGTAGCCTGCGAACCTCCCTCAAAAATGATATATCTGGAAAGAGAAGAAAGTAACTTTTCTCAGGAGAAAGTTCTTATGAAGAGCCTGAGTACACCATCATTAATACATCATCATGATAACCAAAATCATGGGTAACAGAATGCCCCCCAAAGTATGAGTGTTGGAACCAGTGACAGCTGATAGACTTTGTAAGCTGCATGTGTGTGTCGAGAACCAGGAGCACATCTAATCGGAAACCTGCGAACAACCAAGCATCTATAGAATATCATATATATCAATTCTGAGGTAGGCATTCCCATACTCATATCACAGACTGATGACATTATAGACCTAGGTCATGGCCACTAATGATACACTATGGATCCATACCGTCAAAATATAGCATATCCACCGGAATACACTATGGATCTATGCAAGAAATTTCAAATCAAGATGACATAGCCACGAGACATACACAGTGGATCTATGTGTCGTAAAGTATACATACTCCATCGCAACCTGGATCGCAAAGATGATATCCAAGGTCTTCAATCTCGTTGCCCAAAAGTACGAATCTAACCATGTGATTACATGTGTTGAAGTCGAACATGGTAGAAACCACTTGATTACCGGTCATTAATGAAACCATTAACAAGTGCGAGGGAAATCACCATTGATGTCAATGACTCCCAAGGTACCATAGTACAATCCATCGAGTGTGAATAAATTAGTTGAAGTCGAACAGTCGATAGAATCTTTCGATTAGAGGTCAATGAGATAAACCCACTATCGAAAGTGAGGAAACTTTCCATTGAGGCATGCAAGCTCCAAGGTACCAAATAATTTCTAAGCCTTGATTCTGGATAATGAACTGAATTCGATGGAACAAAACTCGTCATAGGAGGGCCTTGATGAATCCCCCATCAATGACATGAAATGAGTAACATATTTTGAAGGTGAAACAGAGTATGATCTGAATTAGATTGGACATAGGGAAGGCCAACACGGAGAGAATGGATAACTACTGATGGCCGACTCAATATAGGTTTCAAATGGACTTCTCTTGAACATATGAATGAAACGACCAATGATTTGGCAGCATTGACTCAAAGACAACACAGGGAATGACCTTGTAAGAAATCGAATGAGAGACAAATGGATTTCCCAAACTGGCTTCAAATGATGAATAGAGGGTGTCATGTTCAAGAGCGACACTTACTGCCAATCAATATGAAGATGAAAATATATCCCTTTTCCAAATTTTCCCCCACCATTTCTGGCGAGTACCTCTTTATTTTTACACAAGCTTGAGGAGGATAACATATGCTTGTTGATGTAAGCTCATCCTTCGGATGAGTCCCTCGGAGTATGTTTAACAAATCCTAAGAAGGAGTGGTTCGATCCCATTACAGGTCTGTCAATGTTTGTT
>JASDQU010259505.1:0-14091 GCA_032191745.1 Picea mariana
TGTATATTGCTAGCTTATTAAAGATATTCTATTCAGCTGAGTAATGGTGGAATATATTTTTATTTGACATTATTTATTGAGAAAAAAAAACACAATACTTAATATATGAATATCACTTTAATATATACATCAAGATATATTTAAAATGGTGTATATACCACTTGTCCCAATATTCAATGCTGTGCAGCAGGTAGACTGTATATTACTAACTCATTAAAAATATTCTATACCCAGTAGAGATATTCTATTCCACTAGGTAATGGTGGAATATACTTTGATTTGACATTATTTATTGAGAAAAACGGTCTTTCAGTTTCACTAAACCTTTTTTCCAAGGAAGCTGTGGAAGGTAATAACTTTGTACCCAGTGATGGAATTTGAGGGGCAAATTGCTCGTCATATTTACCCGTCGAATCCGGTTAGAAATTTTGTGTAACTGTCAAACTTTTGAGTTAAAACGGGTTGAAATGGGTACGAGAGGATTCGAAGTCATCAAATTTGACTGTCTTTCCATTTTTGAAATTCGAACCCTGCTTGTAGCTATGGCGGTGTGCGAATAGCTTTACACAAAATTTCGATTTCTACTGTTTTCCGAGTAAGTGAAAGTCTGGCATCACCTTGTACAGAAAATTTCAAATGTTTTGTATTTTTGACCGAGGGTCTCATTTTTGGTAATAGGACAATTTTAACGATTTGATTTGAGAGCTGGTTTGAAAAAAGTTCACACAAGTTAACAGGGTTGATACAGCATTCATGGTAACTCATAAGATTGAAACTGAATATTGACTTTACTAACTGATCTCCAAATTTAATACCTACACAGAATTTCAAATGTTTTGTATCTTTGGGTAAAAGTGAAAGTCCAACGACTAAAGACATGAATGGTGGCAGCAGGTGCATCATCACGCACAGTACAGGAAACATAATAATAATTACTCATATCATGGTCAGGAGTTACTGTTGGAATTTGAGAGGCAAAATTAGCCTGTGATAGAGTGTTTTCATCATATCGCTCTGTTAGTTTTTTCTTAATTCAATCCAAAAATTGGGTTGGAATTTTCAGTTTGATAAAAAATTGGGATGGAATTTTCAGTTTGATACAAAACTGCGATTTCAGTCACTAAYTTCATTACTTTAATCTACCCAAATATTTAAAATTGCAATTTCAACTGTACAAACTACAATTTCAAACTCGAACAAAAAGATAGGATTGTCATCTTGTATATCAAACTCTAACGATACAAGATACGAATAAACTCGTATCGGAGATTGAGCAGAAATAAATCTCAAATTCGAACAAAAATATAGGAGTGTCATCTTGGAGAAAAAAAATGTAAAGCTCGATAACGGAGGAGTGATGTGGTTACCTCGCCCTTGAGCTCTGGGTTTTTTGGATTGGTGAGTAACACGGCTTCTGGATATGCGAGGGTTCGGCATCTTGCAGGCGATCGATCGTCCTCCATTGGCATCACTCGCTGTTTGTTGTCAGCTATTGCCATATACTCAAATCTGTACCCACACGACACCTCACCTGTTTCAATAAAAGAATTGAAATTTGAATTTTGGAAAAGTTAAAAAGGGAAAATTGCAGAAATTTACTTGTCCTTGCGCAACCTAAACACCATCCGTATCTTGACAAGATCGCAGTCAGGGAATCCGGTAGGCCTCTCGTAAATGGCATACACATAGAAACCTGAATATCCACTCAGTAAAACATACCTGCATCATGATGAAAGAAATCATAGGTAATCCGGTGTGCCAATACAATTCCTTTAAGTCTTAAATAATTTTTTTAAAGAATATATTGTTCTTGTTCGGGAATTTACGAGCAATTTAGACATTCAATACAAGGAAAATTTAGAAATTCAATAAAAATTTACTAGCCATTTAGACATTCAATACAAAGAAAATTTAGAAATTTCATAAGACATGCAACAGAGACAGTCGAGAAAATCAACCAGCAGATCGAACCAAGCCACCAGTCTGAATGCTAAATAATTTTACCTACCTTATGTCTATATTCAAGGGAATTTGTGTGGTGCCCTGTAATGAAGGGTCCCAATTTCGAACGAATGATACTTCGACCTGGTCCTCTGTCTCTACCGCCACACTAAATTCGCTTCCCTCAATCCTGCACTCATAGATTTTTGAAGTTCTAATTACCATTTCCATGACCGGGCAGCTTGTTCATTAACAATTYTAGTTCAATACTGCAACTCACGAATCAGATAGCAGTGGACCTCCTGGTTCGCTCCAGTTGAGATCCCAGTACCTGCATTTACATTGGTTTAAGGAAGACATTAATACGCARTATAACTCCTTAATTAAGAGAAAATCCAGTCGAAATAATAAGTTTTTGGGATCTGTTGACAATCATGGACATACCCTCTGTGAGATTCCAAATTCAGAGTCTCCATCATGTTGTCTATGCCGCCATATTCAATTCCAGTTACAGTTCCTTGAGGTTTYGATAAAGTGAYCTTCACAATACCATTGTCCAGAACCACCTGTTGAAAACCAACCAAAATCTCTGCTTCATAATTCAACCAATGAAATGCAAATGTAGATAATCTGTGGAAATGCAAATGTAGATAATCTGTGGAAATGCAAATGTAGATAATCASTGTAATAGGCAGAAAACTAGGGGATTACGTGGCTGGTGTAAATACTCAAATTCACATTGCTCGGTTCCATCTTCACCTAAATATCAGTGCAGTTATCTAAACTGCAAAAAATCAACATAAACAAGGAGTCTTAACAAAATCTTCAAATCGATATAAGAAACACAAAAAATTGCGTATTCCCACGATATTCCATGCTTGGCTCGATGCAGACTATTAACGGTATAATAGCTCGGTATTCACCTGTGGTTTGGACTTTAAGCTGGGAGCGCAATATATCTCCAAACCGTTGCAGATTAGATTACATTGCAAAATGTTAGCTGCAGAGAGGAGCTACAACAAACTAAAGCATATACACATATATAGGAATAGCCTTTGAACAGGTATGATACTTACTTCTAATTCTATGTCCTGGACACGCAGTATTCCTCCCCGCCCCTCTACCTATGAGTTGAATTAGTAGCAAATGGATTCTGTAACTACTATCCCGTCTGATAGAGGCCTGAGATATGTGAAAAATAATGTAAAGAAAACTAGTGATATGGATGTATACTCACGCAATAATTTCGTTCAACCCACTGTGAACTCTACCACAGAACGGAGAAAGGAGAGGAGTTGCTGCATATATTCATAAAGTATTGGCATGTTCCATCATCCATCCCTCCCCGGAGAAAGGAATGTCATCCCCGACCCGACTTTTTGGTCATTGAGTAGCAGGCAACATCATGGCTTCCATGTTCATGCACGTGCGTGAGCAGAGTCTGCCGATTTCCAATAAAACTGAAAAAAAGCACAGTCCGATAAAAACAAATATCACCCATTTTTTGGAATTTGCAACGGAAATTGATTTGACTGGATGGCCCCTTTCACTTTGCCATGGTTGCCACATTGCCCCCACATGCTTCGCCCACAGGTTTGGCTAGCAATATCCAACCTATTATATGCAGCATTATATGTTTTGGCAGGTAGATTATAAGTATATGTATGTATGTTGTGGCAGATTATAAATGTATGTGTATGTTGTGGTAGATGGATTATAAGTGGTAAGATCTAAATTTATATCTTTTGAAATTATTATTATTATTTAAATTTTTTTTTTTTTAAATAAATTTTATTTAATAATAAAATATAATTAATATAAAAAAAACAACAAAATATAATTAATATAGAAAATTAAAATCACATGATAACCACACTCATTCAATGATCTTAGCAACAAAATATCTTCTTCATATACTTTACCACCACAATGCCCTATTTCTTTGATATATAATTTGAGGACTATATTATAACAACATAATCATTTTACATGATAAACACATTTATTCATTATACATAGTAGCACTATCTTTAACAACTAGTAATCATCAACAAGAAGTACCTTTTCAACACCTACTATATTCCTATAAAGTATAGCATTTGGAATTTTCCCATAAAATATTATAAGTTTTATGTTTTTCTAAATTTCAATTCTGGGAAACTAATATTGTATATATGGGTTTAAACTTTTTTCGGTTGTCATTCTTCTTGAATAAATGAATGTGATTTATTGTTTATAACTTCCTTGCATTTATGAATGTATCCGTGTTTACTTTTTCACATTTACCTAATCATATTAAAAAATTACTATAAAGCCATATGATTACCACATTTAAATATTTAACATAATTAATATATATACAAACCACATTTAAATAAATAAACTAAGTAAACCTCAAATTTTTACTATGAACTATGCTAGTCTAAACTCAAAATTGTGACTTTATTAATCATATAATCAAATTTTACAAAGTTTTATAAAATATATAAATTTTAATAAATAAAATATTTTAAAAATATAAACATTTATATTATATTACGGTTTTCAAACATTTTCATTGAATTAATAATTTCCTTTTAACTCATGCATTATGAAGTTCACTTCAAAATTGTCCTTACAATATTTAAACTTATTATAAAATTTTCACTCCCTTAATGCATCAAGCAATATCTACTCATTTTCACAAAATTCTATTTACCATCAAGTTTTTCCAACTTTACTTTAATAATAATTATATGACTACTTATATGTAAATTTTGGTTAAAATAATAATGATATTAAATGTAAATTTTAATTATTATAATAAAGTTCTTTTAATTTTACTTTAATAATAATGATATGACCAAATATAAATGTAAATTTTGGTTAAAACAATATCATTTATATTTTGGTTAAAATAATAATTATTTGATCCAATATAAATAAAAATTTTGATTAAAATAATAATGATATGAACTAATATAATATTTTGGTTATAATAATAATAATATGATATAATATAAATGAAAATTTTAGTTAAAATAATAATGATATGAACCAATATAAATGTAAATTTTAATTATCATAATAAAACTTTAAATATCTCAACTTAAAACCATAAAACCATAAAACATGTGTAATTTAGTTCAACATCTTGAAGTGTTTTGTTAACCATATAAACCAAACTTTTATTTAAATACTACTAGATTATCTACTTCTCCATATCTGACGATCCGCGTGACCTCACGACTTTACACTTCCATGAATTCAACAGTTTGGGGCTTTGACGCTTCAAGGCTTTGCTCTGCAACATACTTAGCACTCGTTGGAGTGGAGAAGTTTTGAATTCTTAACTTCACTACCCTTCCACCATTACTAGATCCAACAACCCACAACACTCTCTAATTCCTTCCCTCGATCTAACGGTCGACGAAAAATTCCAGGACTTCAGTGCTTCGGGGCTCCGGTTTGTAACAATTCAACAAGGTTTAAAAATCCTGGAGTGAAAACACCTGAAGTGGTCAACATCGGGTGACCACGATCGACGGTGGAGATTCCCCTCGTGCCTCCCATTAGATCAGACGGATTTCAGGACTTCGCAACTTCGGCCTTCAACAGTTCATGTTGTGCCTGCCTATCAATACCGCTGAGCAACGAAGTTTCGAAGTCTTACCTTTCACACTTTTCCTCGATCGATGGTTGTTGATCAACAATCTAGATCTGACGGTTGGGACTAAACTTTCCCAACCTCTGGTTTCTCCTTTATTTGACGACCCTCTTTCACCTACCCTCCGATCCAACGATCCAGATTTCCCTTGATCCCATGGTGGTGATCGTTCCCGAATTCGTAAGGGATGGTCATGATCCCATAAGCCCTTACAGATGAGATTTGGCATTCTATATTTTGTGTGGACTCTACAACACCATTCCTACGAAGCTTCATGATTTCAAGGTCATAATCGATCTCAACCACGAGACTCTGACCAACAGATCTAGCCCATACCATCCCGATTTTTCAAAATGAAGCTCTGATACCAATATGTAACGTACCCAACCTCCCATAGGTCGTGCATGCTAACTTCAAGTCCCCTTCTTGACTAATTAGACTTTTGATCTAACTTAATAATAAGGATGCATGAAATATCCACATGCATTGATCAAAATTTATGCCACAACATAAACTAAGTCATGCACAACAATAACCAACAAGCATGTATATTCTAAATATTACATTCAAAGATAAATAAATACACAACATAAGTAAAGATACACAAGTAAATAATTGTAACAAAGAGCACTTATATTTTTCTAAAACAAGACACCAACTAGCTGCAGACCAAGGACGTTCCACCCAACCATAGACATTGTTATTTCAAGTCTCAGCAGTAGTGTCACCCCTGAGCCAGGGCAATGAATCCACAAGGATGATTCTAGAGTGTCACTCAGCTTCCCAAACCAATCAGCACTCAAGCTCTCACAAGCTTCTCAGCACCCATAGTAATCCAAAGTACACCAACTCTCTTCCACCCAATCTGCACCACCCAAGAGTATGGACCCCCTCCTTTGTCATGCAGTCCCTCAGGTTTTCCACCTCCTTCTAGAGCTCCAGTGCTTCTCGTCAAGAATCTACATGTTGGGACTCTCAGGATTCGTAGTTGTGAGAAAGTTGAAAACGAACCAAATCATCCCAGACATGCAGGTCTTGATTCATGGCTGGAATACACCAACATTCTCTACAACCAACCATACAATGGATGCTCTTCAACAGTTCATTTTCCCTTCCCAAGCCAAGACACGAATGAGGAAAGATGAGTGGGTGAGCGGATGAACGAATATGAGAGTGAATGAAAATGATGAATGAAATGGTAAGACGATTTCTTGAATCATGAGCGAGTGAGTGAATGAGAGAAGAAAAACAACCAACAAAAGAACAAGAATGAGAACCCCTCAAACAAACCTAGGACGGGTTTATGTAATTCTTGGAATTAAGGAACCACTTGGCCTTCCTCCCAAGAATCTCACGTAATTGTTATTCTCCATTAAACAAAATGGGTAAATAAAATATAAAAATAAATACTTATTCCTTAATCCCCCTCTCTTGTGGAATCATATCCCCCTATAATGCTTGTCCTTGTCCGTGTAGCAGCCAGTGATGTATTTATTATTAATAATGATCAAAACATTACATTTCCTAAGCACACTGGCCTCTTTTAATTGTTTGGGCACTCTAGCCTCTCATCAATTAACAAAATACATTATTTAATACGGGGCTCAAAACCTGAGGTGTTACAGTTAGCCACTTGTCCATGTCTATTGTTCTCAATTGTGGGATGTCAATTATAAGAAATACATTTATGACATATGTGACTATTTCCTTTCTCCTCTACACACCATAATTTTTGGATATACACCCTATAGAATATCTAAAGAAGCCACGACCACCTTGAAATATATTGGAGACTCGTATATGAGCAAGTATTATACATATATCAGAGTCTATGGGAACTCTGAAGCCCCACGTATCCTACCTAAATATGTTCTCGATAGGTTGTTTATTCGGGAAATTTCTTACCAGACAATAGAGACTAGCATAACATCTTTCCTTTCAGGTAGCGGTAAGAAAATCTAGCCCACATTCCCTATAAACATAGGTAGGTACACATTAATAAATGGCCCTCATACAAGGAAATAAGTTGAATCCTTGAAAGAGATATGCTTATGTATAGAAGAAACTAGAGGGCATGATCCAAAAAAATATGGCAATCAACCATGTCAAGGTTATTGGCCTAACTCACCCTGTAATCCATGTGGTGAACTATGTGGAGAAGATTCTCAAGGGGGTCTTATTCTTTGAGGAAGTTCTACATGGATTGCCAAATGATGTGTCTATGGAAAAAATTCTAATGGAGGAAGAGAAGAAGAGGAAAATAATTCAAGAACAATTCCCATTGCTTCTAGAGAAGGACCAAGAAAAACTAGAAGCAAAGGAACAATAAGAAAAAATAAAGATAGAGGAAATACATCAAAAAGAAATGGAGGAAAAAATAGAGTACCAAAGAAAACAAGAAGAGTTAGAATATGAGAGGAAGAGGGGCCAAGTGGAAGTTAAAGGAAATAAGAAATATGAAGACAAGAAGAAATGTAAATTGGATGAGAAGAAGAAAAGAGAAGATGCATTGAAGAAGATTTCTGATGAGAGGAAGAAAAAGGAATAAAAAAAGGCAAAATCTCATCATGATGTAGAACATAAAAAGAAGGTTGAGGAGGATAAACAGAGACTGTCTGCAGAAGCAAAACAAACAAATAAGAAAGAATAAGAAGAGAAACATAAGGCTACTAAAGTTGAAGAAAAAGGGAAGGCAAAAAAACCAAAGGGATAAAAAATAGTTCAAGCAAGAGAAAAAGGGGGGGAACAACTCTTATCCAGGGATCAACCAAAAGAACCATTGAATGGAAGGTAGGGCCATAATCGAAATAAAATGCCACACAAACTTCCTCTACTCTTAATGCATTTGCAGGGGAAAATGACTTGTTTGTATATGAGATAGTTGTAGAATTGTACACTTCATAGGCCAAAATTGTTGAACTGGAAGGAGTGTTAAATACACAAAGAGATGACATTACTACTAAATTTGAAAAGGCAGCTAGAATTCCATAGAATCTCCACAAAGAGATGACATCACTACTAAATTTGAAAAGGCAGCTAGAATTGCATAGAATCTCCACAAAGAAGAAACATAAAAGGTTCCACAAATCCAAAAGGATGGAATGAATGCCAAATTTGGGAATAAAGTCCACATAGTTGAGAATCTGCATAAAGAAGAACTACATACCCTCAAGCTGACACATTCTAAAGAGACAAAACAATTGAAAAACAACTATACACAAGAGTTGACCACCTTGCAGACATAACACATGGAGGCAAATAAATTCATTAAACAACTAGAGCATAAAATTCAAGGATTGGAACAAGACAAAGAAAGGCTTTAGAAGACCCTAGAAGAAAGTAAAGTAGGAGTTCTCATCCTGGAATCCCTGAAGGTAGAAGCCATGACTGTTAATGAAGATCTAAAATCAAAGCAAAAGAAATGTTTCTACATATTGAATGAGATCCATGTGATGTCTCATTCCCAAGAGTAGGACAACAGGGAGTGACTTAGTAGTCTATTTGTTCCTGTAGACTATAGTCAAGCATTAACAGGGAACAAGGGGAGAAATAAGGGTGAATAAATGGCTAAACGATGAATTAAGACAAAAATCATAGGAAAAATCACTTAAGCCAAAGTCAACNTAATCACTCAACTTAGGAGGAAAAGTGCCTTGCTTAAGTGATTTCAATGGAGAATTAGATCGGGGAAGATATAAAAGGAGGAATTCGACCTAATTCCTCATTATGTTATGATTTGGATTTGAGAACAGGTTCCAGAGGAGGAAGTTGACCTCTTTGATGTTTTGTGGATTTCTGGAGGAACCCACCACCCAGATCATTTTCAATATTGGAAGACACACCCTATCCTATCGGAGATACCATCCAGGTATTTCACCGTGCCAGTTCAAGAGTATTCAGATCCATTGTAGAGATTATGCAGTGCAACTAGTGAGGGCACAAGGGTTAGAGAGGGATTTGTGTAGTTGTGCGAGACTAGGACTTATCTCATCGGTTCCTTAGGACCTAGTTGAGATGAGGCTAGGGCACACATTTTGAGATAATTATCATAGGATTCCATTGGTGGAATCATCAGGGCGCATTTCTAGATCCCAGGAGATGCGCAACCCCCCAGGGGATATCATTTGGGGTTCATCTAGAGCTTCAATGAGCCGATATTCAGTTCGATAGATATCAAGAGGAGCCTAGAGGCATGGGCACACAGTTTGGGACAATTTCCAGGCCGATTGATTGAGTATAGCCTTCAGGGCAAGTATATCCATGATTTGCAGCAGTTGTCATGAGTTTTTGGGGCTGCATGTTGTCGATCTATTCGTGCATGTGCAAATATATCCACATCTTCTAATCATGGGTATTTTATATTATTTGCATTGTATTCCAATGATTATCCATGAGATATAGTTGACGATTAGTCTCTGCTTTCAGCATATCAATTGTATTTCCTTCTTTTTCCATATAATACATGCTATTGAGATTGTGTTGGCACCTTATTTCACATGCATCATATATACTGCTCAAACCTTAATTGTATGACACACACATGCGAAAATCACCAAGGACATTAAAAAATTAACTAAAATGCATCCAAAAATCCCCAGAGTATCATATCCGAGAGTCAAAACACTAGTTTAGCAGTAGATATCCAGACCCGCCAGATTTGGGATATTTCAGTGGTATCAAAGGCTTCTTCATGCCAGCCTATGAAGAAGTGCTTCTCATGACCCCATGATTCCGGGAATAGGTGCAGAATACCCATAGGGTCGAGGACATATTGGGGACGAGTACATTCAGTACCATAGAGGACATAGTAGAGACATAAGAGACAGGAACATAAGGGGCTATACTCCCTTCCACACTCAATCAGATACAGAGCTAGATTTAGAGGATAGGGATCACATTAGTTTCAACACAGAGGAAAACATAGAGAGGACTATGAGTGACAGGAGTGAGATAACAGAGGGAAGGGGAAAGGCCTTGAGACAAATTATGACAGTACGCAAGCCATCTTAAATGACCTAGCTAGAGGACAACGGGACATGATGAATGCCATAACACATATGGCCATCAAAACACAAACAATCCAACATAGTATGAGCACCATGGGTGCCAATGTCGCAGGAGGAGCGAGTGGTTCAGGGGGACACCAAGGAGGTGGGGCCAGTGGCTCTTGTGGATATCAGGGTGGAGCGAGTGGACATACCTCTTCTATTTGTGCCTATACATCATCTGGGAGGATTCCCTGACTGTTATATCCACAATTCTAGGGGGAACAACCGCTGGGACAGCTAGGGCAGGAAGGAGGACAACCAGGAAAAGGGAAGGCAGTGCCACAGGACCCATTCAGAGAGTAAAAGAGAGATTATTTGGCACTGGGACCAGAGTTCCATGCAGACATGAGCTTGCTAGACTATTGTTCGATCAGATATCGAAACAGACCCCAGGAGACACAGAGGGGTAATGCATAAACTCAAAACATGGACTTCATTAAGAAAGTGGGAAAGTTGAACATTCCTACTTTCGATGGGTCATCACGATGCTCAACTCAGGCATGGGTACAAAATATTGACACATATTTCAAGCTCAACCAAATGACAGAGTCAGAAGCTATCAACTTTGCCACCTTGCACTTGGATGGGGGGGCCCACGAGCGGTGGTACCATGGGTTGGTGAGCTTGGGTCACAGCCACATTACTTCATACTTGGATTTCACCGATAGGTTGATGGAGAGGTTTTATAGGAGAGATCCATAACTCCATTTCAAGGATCTTACACAGTTGAGAAAGACAGGGTCAATTGAGGCCTTCATCATAGAGTTCCAGTGGAAGGCAATGGCTGTATCAGATATATCCTAGCACAAATTGGTGTTTTTGTTCACCAAGGTATTGACAATGCCATTGAGGGGTTGGGTTAAGGATTTCAAGCCTCACACCTTATAGGATGCCATTGTGTGCACGAGAGACATGGGGGACTCAACACTGAAACCCAAAACCTTTTCCAAACCCTTTGTACCACAGAGAGACAAAGATCACAAAAATCCTTAGAGGGAATGGAAGGGTAATCCCAAGATGGATGATGACACCAGACGAGAGTTGATGAGGAAGAAGCTTGTATTCTCTTGTAGAGACCCTTGGGTCCCAGGGCATAGATGCATGGGAAAAGGACACATCCACTACATTGAGGTGGAATTAGGTAGTGATTCACAGGATGAGGAGATCGGGGCACATATAGACAGTGATTCAGAGGATGAGACTACACACAAGCCAAAGAGACATCCGAAGAAACCTCAGATAAAGATAAAGGCACAACCAAAGTAGGAGACAAAACCTTGTAGAGATGTGAAAGGGAGAACCATAGAAACCCTTTCCAGAGTACCCAGGTACAACACTCTCAGGGTCAAGGGCCTTATATAGGGGTAGAGCATGACAACTCTAGTTGATGGTGGTGTTGGTTCTAGAGGATGATTATCTTCCTGATTTAGAGGTATTTGTTTTCAGCCGTGTTTATACCCCATGAATACTTTACACCTCGGAAGAATGTACACTCCTCCACGCGGGGGAGTGTAGAGAGGAGTTACCCCATTTGTGGGGTTTGGGGTAAAGCGGGCCCTTGATGGGGGTTTGGGGGATAACGTTCCCCGATGGAAGTTCGAGGGTGAAGGCCCCAAAGGAAAAAATGCCTTGTAAATGTATATTGTAATTTTATTGTAAATCTGGACCGTCCATTATAAGGTCGCAGATGTGATGGTAGAAGTTATGTTAGGTTTTGTTTCCCTAGAAGGAAACCCTCTTTTATGAGGGAAATGTATTGCAACTATGGATCATGGCGAATATTGTATTCTGAGAGAGGAGACTATGAGAGAAAGAAGAGGAAGTTACAACAGGTGTGTTGTAGGTTATATCCCTTCATTTGTTGGATGATAATAAAGGAAGGACCTAGCAATTTATTTGGTGGATGTAGCCCACACTGGGTGAACGATGTATATATGTGTCGTTATTATATTATGTATCGTTTGTGTTTTATTTCTGCATTTGTTTTATTTTATTGCTCTGCGATCCTGTTTTTCTAAAAGGTGGGGCCACCCACAATTTCATAGATGCATCCTTAATAGACCGGAGGGGGTTACGCATTGAGGATTTTGAGTGGTTCCACGTGGTAGTGGAAGATGGATACACTATGACATGCTTGGACATGGTCCCAGACCTAGAGGTCAAGCTAGGAAACTACACCCTGACAGATACCTTTTATGTAGTTGACCTATCGTATACAAATGTAGTGTTGGGGGTACAGTGGATATATTCATTGGGGGAGATTGGGTTCAACTATCAGACGTTGACCATGAGCTTCAGAGACGCTAGTGGATCGAGAGTGGTACTGAGAGGTATGCCTATGGGAGAACCTAGAGAAATATTCGTGAAAAGGACGGAGCAGATATTCCATCATGGTGATGTAGAATATGTATCAGAGTGTTTGATCACCACCCGGAAGGATTCAAAGGGCAGAGAACATTACCATCCACAGATCAAGAAACTTATGAGTCAGTATGAGCCAGTGTTTAGGTTGATACTACCAAGGAGACCACCAAACAAGGAGTTTGAGCATACTATTGAGTTGGAGTTAGGGGCTACACCGATGATCACCGTGCCCTATAGGCACCCCAAGAGATTCAAGAACGAGATCAAGAAATCAATCAAAGAATTTCTTGTGATGGGGCACATCAGGCCCCACACGAGTCCATTTGCTTCTTCAGTCATTCTGGTACTGAAGAAAGATGGCACATTGAGGATGTGAATTGACTACAGAGCTCTCAATAAGAAAACAATCAAGAACAAGTACCCCATTCTGCGCATAGATGAGTTGATGGAAGAGATACATGGGGAAGTTTTCTTCACCAATATTGACCTGTGGTCGGGATATCATCAGATCAACATTAGAGAGAAGGACATAGAGAAGACATCGTTCAGATTCCTTTTTGGACATTTCAAGTTTTTTGTCATGTCGTTTGGGTTGACCAATGCACCGACCACTTTTCAGTCTTGCATGAATCACATCTTCAGGGGGTAGTTGAGGAAGTACCTTTTGGTATTATTTGACGACATTTTGATTTATAACAAGACATGGGATGAGCATTTGGCACACTTGGAGGAGGTCTTCGGAATTATGCAAGAACAGTCATTATATGCCAAGGATTCCAAGTGTGATTTTGGGATGAGAGAACTATTTTACTTTGGGCATATCATTAGTGAGTAGGGAGTACATGTTCATCAGGAGAAGATCAGGGCCATTCTGGTTTGGACAACACACAAGAACCTCACAGAGTTGAAGGGATGCTTTGGGTTATGTAGTTACTACAGGCGGTTTGCCAAAGGATTTTCAAAGTTGGGAGCACCACTCACATATCTAACCAAGAAGGGTAATTTTCATTAGACGGATGAATCACAACAGACTTTTAAGAAAATGGAGGTTATCAACACATGCCTTGTTCTAGCCCTTCCTTATTTCTCGTG
>JASDQU010259506.1:0-11395 GCA_032191745.1 Picea mariana
CTGAATATCAGTTTGCAGTAGATATTGTACAAGGTCAGGATTTACAAAATTAGTATGTGGTTGGGGGGAGGTTCGGGGGTCAAACCCGCGACCTACCATTTTAAGTTATTTGTTGTAACAAAGTTATATATGGTTTAACATATGCTTTTCCAACCATATGTCATTCCCCTCACTCTGTGCCAATCCTTTTAATTGGCGGTCTCACCAAACCACCCACCAATTTTAACCCTTGGCGCCAACCTGTGATACGATGGGTGCATGGTCATGGACTGTCATCCCTATTAAAGTATTCATCAGATTTCTATGGTCGTAAGAATATTAGAATGTGAACATTGGCCGAATTTAGTGGGCCATTGGCTAGACTGGTCGCCGACTGACCAACAACCATTTAGTATTTTTTTTTCTTAATTAACGTTTCCTAGCCCACATTGGGCATTTTTGGGGTGCCATGTGGCACCTTGTCATTTGTTGAGCCTTCCTAGTAATTTGTTGACTTGTCCGCCGCCTATATGTTGACTTAGATGCCACTTGTCATTCTGTCAGGCTACCATGTGGCATCACCTACGGGTGCCACATGGAACTCACCAATAGGCCCAAGTGGCCACCCAAAATGCCAAATATTCTTGCCATGTGTCAACATATGAGAGTGCCATGTCAGCATGACATCATGCTAATGTCACCCTGGTACGGACTACTGATGTCACCTGTAAGGATGATGACATCATCATTGACTTTAACTAGGTTTGACTGCCAACTTTGATCGATCATAACTTCTTCGTTCAGACTTCGTTTGAGGTGCCATTTGTGTTGTTTGAAATATTGCGATGAGCACTTCGAATTGGCACTATTTTTTATAAGATTTGAGGACTTTGAATTTTTTCCCTTTTGAATCCTCATGGATCACATGGATTATGCAGTCATTCCTTCCATAAGGAGTATTTGATGGTGTTACCCTATTGTCGTGACAGGCACTACAACCCTCCATTTTTCGTTTGATCTTGTTTGCCTCCCTTAAAATGGAGCCCCTTATTTTTTGAGCCTAAGAGAAAGCCTCATAAGTCTCCCTCTCTGTCTCAAGTTTCTTTTGATAATTCATGTTTCACTTGGAAAAAAAATGAGTACATGGTGTTGCAATCCAAATTTTAAAATTGATAAAGTTACGTTTTACCCCTCCGAATTTGGAGGAGTTACTTCAAACTTCTTCGAATAGTTTGGAGGAGTTCTTGTCATTTGCTCCCATACGCAATGATATCGTGAAAGTTGGGATAAATTCCTTCGATCATATCAGAGGAGTTACTTCTAACTCCTCCAATATGTTTGGAGGAGTTAATTTCAACTCTTCTGAACACATCTCAAGAGTTACTATCACGACTTCTGAACTGATTGGATAAATTTCTCTTAACTCCTTTGATCAAACTAACCCCAATCACCGCATTAAATTTCATGAATAACTATTTGGCTATATAAATGAAACAAGGTTAAGTTTAGTGTTATCCGACCAATTGCTAGTGACCGAGGAAACCTGAGGATTAACGCACCGAGATCAACTTCATTCAAAGCTCTCACCTATCCATACCCACCACATGGCGACGTGATCCAGGTACAAGCACCTCACCTCTCTTCTATTTTAAGGTTAGGGTTACATATTGGTTGTTTTCTTTTTCTTGTTCATTTTTCCCTTACCCTAAATCGATAATCCTTCCCCTCTCTTCATATTTTCTCTCTCGACTACCCCTCCCTTCACCAAAATTACATTTTATTTAGAACCTATCCCTTGCCACAGGATGGACAGCCAGTTGTCCCTTTCCCTTTCACTGCGATGTACTTTATCCACATCCTTTCACCCAATCCTTGTAAGACCCCGCCAAGCTCACCTCGGGAACATAGACCTTGATCTAGAAAGTCCTAGGGTTTCCTCACACTCCTCTAATCTAGTCATATTTTTTCCTAGATGACTCTCCTTTGTTCGCAGAAACACCTACCACTCACTCTCAGTCCCAAGAAACCATCGAGGATGGAATGTCCCACCCGAAACAACAAATTGTAGACAACATGACTTCCCTCTACAATGAATTTACCAGAGCCCTTGATGACCAAGTCAACAAATTGGTGCAACTCTTCAAGGGTAAGAATGTTGAACCAAACCTAGAAGAACTTCACTCTTCTCATTATGAACATACTCAGTCCTCCCGCTCCACTTGGGGTTCTCCACCTTCTTGGAGTAAGGTTCCCAAAGTTGACATGCATAAATTTGATGGTTCCAACCTGTTATCACTATAACAATTTCTGTGTGAAATCCAATTTCTAGGACTTAGCGAGGCGCTAAGCTAATGTGGAGGCATGATAAATCGGAGTACATGGCCAAATATACTGGGAGGAGGCTAAAGATAGAGGAAATGCAGATTTGATGGGACCCAGTGGGCCAGAGATCACAGGCACTACAGATCAACGATCAAGGATCGTTTTAGGTGGAGAACTTGTGCGGAGGATAATTCCTGAAAGCAGGATGAAAATAAAACCATGGTTTTGGCTCAAGATCACGTGGCACGACTAGGTGCATTTCAGGGCGATAAGCAGGTTGTCCCAAACCGTTTACCCTCGCCCCTAAAATCAGAAAGTATATAAGGGGGGGCATGCATTGTTATTTTATTATTTTTCAAATAATACAATGTTGGAAGTTGGAGCGAATGCTCCATTCGAACTGAAGCTCAACAGTGCACCAAACTCACACATATTCTTCTCATTCACAGGCATTTTTCATCTCCACCATGGACCCTGTCATTGTGTTTGTAGTAGAGAAAGATCCCATGTCAGACAAAGAAACCCTTAGAGTGCGCCCAAATTTCTATAAACTTGTTGAATTCCATCCCCACTGCAGAACTTCAGACCATTGGGGTCAAAGATAGGACTACATTGATCATTTGGGACAGGAGGGTCATTTCCAAGCATAACCTGTTTAACTCAGTCCAAACCAAGGCCATACAAATGGAGTAGAGTATACAAGAATTCAAATATCTATTTGAAGATTTGTTCATCAAAGGCCTCCCACCATTTTTGGGATGGAAAAGGAAAATTGTATGATCAGGAAGAATACAAATCTTGCCTCACCCAATGCAGAATGGATCGCTCCAAGTTTGAAAGCCTGGAGGAAAACTTGAAAGGAGAAAACATGGTGGAATATTTGATCATAGATTTTGAGATCTTGAATCAATTCAAGATAGTAAATATTGGACTGCCAATCATGATGTATGCCTCTTGCATTGACATGGAGATCCTAATCAAGGAAATGATGGACTACGATATCCCTTCTGACTTGCAGTTGAAGGAGATAGTGCGGTTGGGAAAAACAAAGTGCAGTCTTCTAGGAACCAAAAAATAATGTCCAAGTGTCACCAGAATGGCAGATTCGACAAAGGACCAAAGTAGGACAGATGGCGAAGACAAAAGATGAAGAGTCAAATAAATCGGTCATTGGTTCATGAAACATTTTTTTTTTTATCAATCATTGTAATTGGATTCCATACTGAAACTGTCAATTATAATTATTAAAATCAGTTTAGAAGCTGAAACATTTCAGTTCAACTATTGTGATTAGTCTTTGATTGAAGGAACTCAAATTTCATAAATGTTAGAAGTTCTGAATGTATTAGTGTTGGCATAAGTGCAAGGGCACCGTTTAGTTGTTCTAAACTCAATTGTAATTTTCTAGAGCTGAATTGAATACATATGCAAAAGCTTTTGAAGTCTCTATGAAAAAATTCTAATGGTGGTGATATGAGTTTTTTATTCTCTCCTTGTATGTATCTCCTGTGTTCTTCAATTCCATTTGCACTTTCTTCTATTCAAATTGGATAGTTAAAAGATCTGAATTCATCTTGTGATGCTCTCGGCTTAAGCAATTCAAACTGTGTGAAATTCTTCATAACTAATTCAAAATTCATTTCATTAATGCTCTGAGGTAGATAATTGTTTCCTTTTTCTTCTTACACTTTGCAAACTACAATTTATAACTCATATTCATCGCCTCACTTAGCCTTTATCCTCTGGAGAGTTCTATCGGATGGTCAGTTTTTTCATTCAATTTTAGAATTTTGACTCCATAGCCGTAAGTGTCCCTCCCCTTCCTTGCCAACAAATTTATAAACACACCCCCTCCCCCCCAAAAAAAAACAAAACTAAATCTAGCCATTGATTTCCAAAGAAACATCAAGTGACACAAGAGAGTCCTATCTGAGCTGAGTAGTCTAGTACCTAGATCTAAAGTTGGTTTGTAGGTTACCTTTGTTGTTTGTTTATCAGTTGAAAAAATTTATAGAGTGCTAACACAACCCAACTGAGTGATTTTCTCAAATGGAACAATACTTCTCCTTTCATGATATTCAAGATGATGAGACCAAAATCCATGTAGGGGTTTTGTACTTAGATCAAGAATGTTGGAAATGGTGGAAATGGCATAAGAAATGTTATCCAGGAGATCCCAATTGGAACAATGTCTCCAAAGTTGTTTGTTCCCGTTTTTATTGGGAATCACAATTTTTCGGCTGACTCACTAAGCTGCGTCAAACTGGCTCTGTCATAGACTTCATCAAAACATTTGAATAGTTGGCTATCCATACCGAGGGTTTATCCGATGAATTCTAGCTAGAATGTTTTATCAGTGGTTTAAAAAAAGCTATCAAGGCTCATGTGAACATGCATCATCCTACTACCTAGTTGCAGGCATGTCAATTAGCTAGGTAAGCAGAGACCATCCTCCAAGTTCCATCCCTGAGAAATCCATTTACCAACCATCCTCGCTTAGGGGCTACGCCTGATCTGACCCAAACCTTGAAGGTCCAAAAGGTCTCTCCTGCCGAAATGATGGAACGTCATATGCAAGGCATTTTCTACTATTGTGATGAAAAGTATGCACCGGGGCATAAATGTAGAGAACAAAAGTTCTTCCAAATTGATGCCTCAACTTCCTCTTCCTATGACGACAACCCATCATATGAGGTTTCAGACCAAGAGGTGGCTCATCCAAGTGATCTTTTTGAATATCTTGTTGTCACACTGATGGAATCTGTGGAACCAACCATCTCGCTTCATGCAGTCTCAGGTATTTTGGCCCCACATACATTGACGATCAAAGGATACATTAAACATAGGCTGATTGTGTTGTTGATTGATAGTGGTAGCACCCATAATTTTATTCATCGCAGGCTAGATGATGAGATCCATTGCTTTGTCTTCCCTGTTTCTAATTTTCAAATCCTCATCACTAATGGTGGTACTATGAAGTTTGGGGGCCACTATGAGAATGTTAGAATCCAAATGGGTGATTACCATATGAAAACCCACATGTTCTCTATTTCCATGGGTGGTTTTGATATTCTATTAGGAGTGGAATGGCTTCACACTCTAGGGACGATCACAATGGATTATCAAGAATTATATATGAGCTTCACCCAAGACATTCACACCTATACTCTCCAGGGTCTCCAAGCGGGCTCTCCTAAAATCACCAGCTCTCACAAGATGGAAAAACTCTTGAAAAAAGGCCACCATGGTGTGATTGCTCAATTTAATTCCATCCAAGTCATTGAACATGTCTCTTAGGTAGTTCCTCCTATCATGCAGCTCATCTTGGAAAAATACCCCAAGATATTTGAGCTTCCTACAACCTTACCTCCTTCTAGGGGTGAGCATGATCATAACATCCCTCTCCTACTGGGTAGTCAACCCCCCAATGTATGTCCCTACAGATACCCATTTTCTCATAAAAATGAAATAGAAAATATGGTACAGGAGTTACTGGAGGCAGGGGTAATTCTCCATAGTACTAGCCCATATTCTTCACTAGTGGTAATGGTTTTAAAGAAAGAAGATGCTTGGCACATATGCCCTAATCTTTCGTGCCTTGAATAAACTAACCATCAAATATAAATTTCCCATTCCTTTCATTGATGATTTGCTGGATGAACTACAAGGTGACTGTGTATTCACCAAATTAGACCTTTGATCCGGTTATCACCAAATCCGGATGAAGGAGGTCGATATTTCAAAGACTAATTTCCAAACTCATGAGGGACATTATGAATTCTTGGTCATGCCTCTTGGCCTTTGCAATGCTCCATCCACCTTCCAAAGTATCATGAATAAACTATTGAAACCTTACCTTCATAAGTTTGTCTTGGTTTTCTTTCATGACATCCTCATTTATAGCCGTGCTTGGGATAACAATATTTTTCACGTGGACAAATTCTTTCACTTGTTGCAAGAAAAACAATTGTTTGTCAAAAATACCAAATGTCCATTTGACATCACGGAAGTGGAATACTTTGGGAACATTGTCAATAGAGATGGGGTAAAAGTGGACCCCAAAAATATACAATCTATGCAAGAATGGCCACGACCAACGACCTTAAAGTTCCTAAGGGGTTTTCTGGGTCTCACAGGCTATTACAGGAAAATTTTCAACCATTATGGAAAATTTTCTAAGACATTTATTGAACTCCTTAAGAAGAATGCATTTCATAGGACACTTGTTACTGAGAAATAATTCACAAACTTAAAGAGGGCCATGTGCATGACCCCTTTCCTAGCATCTCCTGACTTCAAAAAAACCTTTGTGGTGGAATCAGATGCTTTAGGCACGGGTATAGGTGCAGTGCTCACCCAATATGGTCGACCCTTGGCATTTACTAGCCAAGAGTTGAGTGGTTGCAACTTGGGTTGATCTACGTATGAAAAATAATTGATGTCCATTCTCCATGCAGTGCACACATGGAGATCATATCTCTTGGGACATCATTTTCATATTAAAAAAAATCACCATAGACTGAAATATTTGTTGGAGAAACGTCTATCCTCCCCAGAACAAAATAAGTGGTTGACAAAAATGTTCGGTTATGATTATGAAATCATCTACAAAAATGGAAAATATAACATAGTAGTAGATGAATTTTCAAGACAACATGAGGAGGACAACTCCCTCTTTGCATTATCTTTACCAGTCCCTGATTGGATTGAAGAAGTGTGACAAGAGTGGCTAACACACCAGGATACCTCCAAATTAATTCAACATCTTCAAGAGAACCCTTATCCTCCCACTAGATACACTTGGCAGGATAATATTCTCCAATATAAGGATCACCTAGTTCTCTCACCCTCAACACTCAAGCCCTGACTCTTAAATGAGTTGCACTCCTCCACTATAGCGGGTCATTCGAGCTTCCAAAAGACATATGCTTGTGCTCATGATTCATTTTTTTGGGCAGGAATGAAGAAGGATATACTTTGATTTTTCACAAAATGTGAGGTGTGCCAACGTAATAAAGGTGAAATGGTAAAGTCTACAGGCATCCTACAACCATTACCCATTCCATCTTCTCTACGGATTGAAATCTCCATGGATTTTATAGTAGGCCTTAATAAATCTAAGAACAAGTCTTCCATCATGGTGGTGGTTGATCACCTTTCCAAGTATGCTCATTTTTGTCCCTTACCTCAACATTTCACACTGGCACTTGTAGCACAAGTCTTCCTTGATCATATTTTCAAGATACATGTCATGCCAACCTCTATTGTCTCTAATCATGACCCAAATTTCACCAGCACATTTTGGCAAGAACTGTTTAAATTGCAGGGCACCCAACTGAACATGAGCACATATTACCATCCCCAGTCTAACGACCAAATAGAAGTAGTCAACAAATGTCTGGAAACCTACTTGCATTGTTTTTCTTCAGACAAACAACACCAATGGGTGCAGTGGCTTCCCTTTACATAATGGTGGCACAATAATTCCTATCATACAACCACTAAAATGATATTATATGAAGTGGTTTATGGCCAAAGGCCACCGTAGGTAACCACCTATCTTCCTGGCACATCCAAGGTCCAATATATTGATACATTGCTGCAAGGACGCACAACCACTCTAGCGGCTTTGAAGGATAACCTCCACATGGCCCAAAATCACATGAAGCAATAGGCCGATCAACATCATTCAGAAAGGTTTTTTTAGGAAGGTGATCATGTGTTTCTTAGGCTCCAACCTTACAAACAAACATATCTTAAAGCTCAGGGAAATCACAAATTGGCACCTAAGTTTTATGGAACCTACCAAATCATCAACCGTATTAGTTCCGTGGATTACAAATTGGCCCTTCCTACTACTTCCAAAATCTATCCGGTATTCCATGTTTCTTGTCTGAAGAAAGTTATGGGCCATAATTGCAGAGTCCAAACCATACTGCTGGAATTATATGAAGAAGGTTCCTCATGGATCCAACCAGAAGAAGTCCTCAATAACATTGAACATCATCTTCGAGGCCACACTATTGAGGAAGTGTTGATCAAGTGGAAGGACACAACACCAGAGGAGGAGACCTGGGAACCCACAACCATACTTTAGAAATTTCCACACCTGAAACCTTGAGGAAAAGGATTTTTTTGAAGGGGGAGGGAATGTTAGGATTTGATCCTAACCCCTTTCCATGGGTCATTAGTTAATAGGATATATTTTCTATTTAATAAAGGCCGACATTAATTGGTAATTCCTAATAAATAAAGAAGAATAAGCCAAAGTAAGAAGACCTAATAGAAGCTTCCGCTTTTAGAAATATCTTCCTCTAGAAGTTTGTTTAGAAGGTAGAACTAGTATAAATAAGAGTAGGAGGTATTGGATATTATTGTAATAGAGCTTTTCTCTACTGGAAGTTTCCCCCTCGAAGAGGTAAGTGAACACTGCTATCATAATAAATTTTCTCTTCCTGGTGATTATTTTGGTACTATTATGGTGTTCTTATGATATTTTTATGGATATATCATTATTATTATGTCATTGATTTCTAGATATTTTATGTTTTGCATAATATATTGTATCAAGAATATTGCATCTGAGCTCCTCGATAATATGACAGTCCCTTCTGAACAGATATTGGAGAAGTTGGAAATAACTCCCATGATGCAATCGAAGGAGTTGTTACTAACTCCTTCGATGCGATAGGCGGAGTTGCTACTAACCCTTCCAATATTTATCAAATAAGTTGTTTTCTTGAGCTCTGATTTTACCTTTCCAAGATGGTTCCCAAGAGTTTCACTCTAAAATCTCATTGAGCATTGTCTACTATTAACCTGACATCTATAGGAAGCAACTTGCCATGTCTTAATAATTTCAGTAACTCTCATAATTTCTCGATCATTTAACTGCATTGCAAATAAAATGCTCTAAAATTATCCTTTTTGTAGGCTTAAACATGTCACCACGGAAGAATATAGTGGCGAAAGAAACAAGGGATGAGCCATCTAACAACTCCGTTCAAATATTAGAGGAAAAAATTGTTGGGAGCCTATATGATGATTCTTCAGGACTTTTAGAGAAGGAAGGAGAAACCTTAAAATGGGGAGAAGTATATTATATGTTCAAGAAGCCAAAATTATATATGGAGGTGGAGGATCTAGATGATCTCCAGGCATTCAGGAATATTAAAAAGTCATGGATTTTCAGGGTGGCAGCACATCCAATGATCTTTCCTTGTGCAGACACCATTTCGTGGATTTTGAAGAACATGGACCTAAATAGTCTATATGTATTTAATTCAAGAAAAGAACCTATAGCTTCATTCAGGCATGATTATTTAGCTAAATGTTATCATATTGAAGTTAGGATCAAAATATTGGATGGTCAACTCCTCAATGAGTTGGAACTTACACTGAAAGATTTATTCCCTGCATGGTACAAAGAAGATAAGCAGTTCAAGTATCAACCCAAGGGTCGGCACCCCATGACCAATTTAAGGATACCCTACCAGTATATGGTGTCCATGCTATGCAAGTTATACGGGGAACCAAATGAAACTCATTTCCCCCTATCGTACATGCCCCTAATTTATTTCTGTGCAGATGTGGGGGTCTCATTCAATTGGGCAGACATATTGTCTGAAAATCTCAAAGCTGCCATCTATCTAGTTACAAAAGCACAAACAGTAAACTTTCCCATTTTCCATATGTCTTCATATATCCTAGACATAATGTGTACTGCCCACAGGTACCCAAACATGGGGTGGAGTTGGTTTCCCACCGATGTTGCTATCCACATATACTGCATAGTTCTTTGGAAGCACAAATAACAAACAAAATATCAAATAATCTGTGAGCACTTCCTTACCCCATTGTATGAATTTATCTTTTGTACCTCCCCACCTTGTATGGCAGAAAAATCCATAACGGTCATAAGAAGGATCGAGGATTGGTATTTTATGGAGCATGGTACCTATATAAGAATATATGGTGTGATGAAACCACCCCACTTACTCCCTCGGTTTCTTCCTAAAAAACTTTTTCTTTAGGAGGTGGCATAGCAAACAATCATACATGGGGTCTAGGGGATACTATATAGATCGAAGAAAGCAATTTGGCCTCCAATACCTCTATACATTGGAAACTATTTATTTGAGAACACTAAGCAGGCCCAAACATAAGCGAAAATCTTACTTTCATACCACTTTGGAGACGAAAGATTCAGGAGGCATGACCCTAAGAATATCATCAAAGAAAACTTCAATAGCATGAAGCTCTCATATGAATACACCACTAAATTCTGGGAAGAAGAGGAGGTGCATCAAAACTCCAGTACTTACGATGAAGTCATTTTCAACAGATGTGGCTAGCCAAAAGGAAGGATCATTGATGAGGAAGTGAAAAGAGAAATGACCAAAAAAGAGGCAGAACAAGATGAAGCTGACATGTATTCTCCCATATCTATCTTGAATCATTCAAAGGAAGAAGAAGCACCAATAGATAAAAGGAGAAGAGACAAAGAGAAGTTACTAAAAAATAAGAATGATGCTAAACAAAAAACAAAAAATCAAGGCCAACAATGCAAAGGCTAGAGAAGAAGATGAAGCGAAAGCTAAAGCTGAGGCTGGAGAAAAATCTGTTGCAGAAAAAGAAAAGGATTTCACAGATGCAACAAGAGTAGCAACGGAATTGGCGTAGAAGTTAACAAAAGAAGTAGTGGATAAAGTTGTTGAAGAAGAAAGACATAAGAAGAGTGACGAGAACAGAGATGGTGACACACACTCGATGGACTTGGATATCCCAGGAACATCTGCTGCAAGTACAAGAACAAAAACAACAATAATTTGTTTAGGCCTCGGGACCTGGGATCCTTTAAAACCAATATAGGTATTGGATATAAGAAGCTTCATGTACGATAGTAAAACCGATAGAATTGTGCAAGAATGATTTTAAAAAGTGCCAGTGACAGAAGGAGAACCTATATCAGTGGTTACTCAAGTCGCTATTACATGAGATGTCAGAGAAGACCTTGTGGCTACAACTAAGTCCAATTCTTCATTTATGGATGCAACCATAGATAATATACAAAGGATATGCCAACATAATCAAG